>JAJAGP010000438.1:0-183721 GCA_025084515.1 Ancistrus triradiatus | reverse complement strand
GACGAACGAATACAAGTGTACATATTTGTCATGCCAATAAAGCAACTTATGAATCTTGAGAGAGAGAGCGAGAGAGAGAGAGAGGGAATAATAAAGTAAGCTACAAAAAATCTAAAGAGCCACTTGGGAGCCGAAAGAGCCGACTCTTTTTAGTGAGCCGAGCCGAAAGAGCCGGCTCTCTGAAAAGAGCCGGAATTCCGATCACGAAGATATGAGAGGTACCGGATCTTGTTCTTGCAGGATCCAGCACAAATTAAGCCCTGGGTACAGACACCCTTTTTGATAATATAAGGCAATCATGTGACTTATTTGATTTAAACCTATTTTAGGGCTGTCAGTGGTAACACGGAGCGGCTCTGTGCCTAATGAGAAGATCCTGGACTCAATCCACAAATGGAGTGGTCTGGGTCCTTTGTGTGGAGTTTGCACGTCCTCCCCATAGCCGCCAGGGTTTACTTCTGGTACTTTGGTTTCCTGCCATAGTTCAAAGACATGCATGTTAGGTTAATTGGTGTCTCCAAAGTTCACTTAGTGTGCAAGTGTGTGTGCCCTACGATGAATGGGTGCCCTGTCTAGGGTTGTTCCTGCCTTGCGCCCTTTGCCACCTGCTAGGCACTGGCTCTCCCACAACCCTGTTCAGGGTTAACACGTTAACACACATGATTAAACTGGAAACATTAACACGTAAAAAAAATGTTTACACAAATTAATCATGTTACCAAGTTTGACACCCAACTGCCTCCTGTAAATCCCGGATTAATTTTTGACTGGCTGGGGAACATTTGCCAGGCTATATATGCACTGACTGGACACCACTGGACATCAGTAAGCAATCTAAGTAAGCAATCATAACTACCTCTGTGTAATGGCACATCTAATCAATGACAGCTGTACTCATTCGCTTCAGGTGTGGTGAAAACAGAGGAAAGGCCTATTGTTATAATTAAATCTGGGATGAAGGAGCACTACTTACAGTAGGACAGGCAGATACACTTATGGATGTCATTTACAGCTTGTTACAAACACGTAGCGATAGGTCGATCCCACAAACATGAGTAGCTCACACAAAAAAGTCTCTAAACACATCAACCGAGAACATTCTCTAGTCCAAATATGAGCCAACAAGCTTGACCGGTTAGATTGTCAGCTTTCGATTGACTGATGGACTTCTGCTCTTTAACTCCCGCCTCTGCTCGTGGATCCACTGGATTGATTGGCTTGGCTGGACAAAAGAAACAATACACTGCACTAGAGTGCAACAAAACAATACAATATATGCTGCCAGTAAATAAATAAGCGTTTAACACATGGCTATCTGTTATAATTATGGTAATTAGAGAATTAGACAACTCAAGGGCCAATTAGGCCAAGTCTAATAAGTCTAGCAGTTAAGGCTATGGACTATGGACCAGAAGGTCCAGCGTTCAAATTTTACCACTGCCAAGCTGTGATTGTTGGGTTCTTGAGCAAGACCCTTAACCCACATTCAGTTATCAGTCACTCTGGATAAGGACATCTGCTAAATGTGTAAAATCTCGTATGGTGGTGTACTGTTGTTGGTCTACCAGTTAAGACACTGGACCAACCCCCAGAAGGTCTAGAGGTCAAATCCCACCTTGGCCAGTCTGCTGTTGTTGGGTCCCTGAGCAGTTACTTGGGTTCTAAGGCTATATAAGTTGTACGTGGATAAGAGTATCTGCCTACAGTAGCATATTTAAGCATTAAGCAGGAGTCTTGCCCACAGTTCTGTTAGTGTTTTCTCTGATCTAACAACATCTTATGTAACGTACTGGCTGCATTTCAAACCGTTTGCTGACTCGTGAGTTCTAGAGTAGGAAAAGGACAAAATGTGAGAGGCAAAGTGAGATGTTGAAATAAAAACCCGTGATCAGCAGTTCCCAAGCTGATGATTACTTGCTGTCAGTGACGTATGACACTTTTTGAGTTTGTCAGGCAGCATCTGCTTTTTGTTCTTGTTGTTGTTGTTTTTTAGAAGCAGTGTTATTAGGTTGTTAGTGGCAGTGTATTATTATTTAATTTAAAAAAATATATATTGTTTAGTTTTTACTGTTTAATACTGCTTTTCCTTTTTTAAGGTTGCAGAGATTTATAACCGGAGAGGTGTAAGCATGCTCTGTGTGGGAATCTACTAAATTACACGGCTGGATGAGGCTTAATGCTGCGGGACTGGGGATGATCCTTTGACCAGCCCCTCTCCCTTAGGCATAGCCAATTATGTCTGCATGTGATACCATACCTGAAGGCACTGCTAGGACTCGAGCTTGGGTCCCAGCGGTGGTGGTTTATCATATTGGAGTGCCAATATTATTATTATTAGTACTAGTGGGACTGTGGTAGCCTAGTGGTTAAGGTACTGGACTCTGAACCAGAAGGTCCAGGGTTCAAATCCCACCTCTGCCAAGCTGCCACTGTTGGGTCCTTGAGCAAGACCCTTAACCCACAATTGCTTGGATTGTAGGACTGTGTCAATTGTAAGTCGCTTTGGATAAGGGCGTCTGCTAAATGCTGTAAATGTAAATGTAGTGTTATTATATATTATTATCCATTTTACCAATTTTCTCTGCCCAGTTTTCTAGTCTCATGACATATCTCAATTTGTGAAATGTATTTATCTAATGATTCTTTTTTTGATTAGTCAGTTACTATAGTGACTAATTTATCAGTTATTCTTACCTTTTGTTTAATTACTTGATTAATATAACAATTGGTGCACACCAAAGTAAATATAAGAAAGGGAAAATGTATACAAGTCCTCAAATTCACACCAAAACATCACACCTACGGGAGCTTTTATGACATCCAATTCTAAATCCATAAGCATTAATATGGAGTTATTTCCATTTGCAGCTATAACAGCTTTCACTGGGAAGGCTTTCTATAAGATTTTGGACTGTGGGAGGTTTTACCCATTCATCCAGAACAGCATTTGGGAGGTCTCACTGATGTTGGATGAGAGGGCCTGGCTCACAATCTCCGTTCTAGTTCTTCCCAAAGGTGTTTGATGTACAGGCCAGTCAAGTTCTTCCACATCAAACTCACCCAGATATGCGTTTTATGGTCTTTAGTTTGCTGCACTGGGGCACAGTCATGCTGGATCAGACAAGGGCCTTCCCCAAACTGTTCCCACAAAGATCGAAGCTTCCAATCACCCAAAATGTCTTGGTATGCTGACACATTAAGATTTCCCTTCACTGGAGCTAAAGGACCAAGACCAACCCCTGAAAAACATTTACAGCATTTAGCAGATGCCCTTATCCAGAGCGACTTACAATTGATACTATTTTACAATCCAAGCAATTGTGGGTTAAGGGTCTTGCTCAAGGACCCAACAGTGGCAGTTTGGCAGAGGGGGGATTTGAACCCTGGACCTTCTGGTCCGTAGTCCAGTACCTTACCCGCTAGGCTACCACACAACCTCATAGCATTATCTCCCTACCAAACTTTACAGCTGGAACAATGCAGTCAGGTAGGTAACCTTCTTTTGGCACTCGCCAAACCCAGATTATCACTCAGCGGAACACGTTTCCACTGGCGGCATGCTTTACACCACTCCATCCAATGCTAGGCATCGTGCTTGGTGATGTATGGCATTCGTGCAGCAAGGAAACCCATGCCACTGAGCTTCCGGTGCACAGTTTTTGTGCTGATATTAATGCCAGAGGAGGTTTGGAGCTTTGCAGTTATTGAGTTAACAGAGCATTGGTGTCTTTTATGCACCATGAACCTCAGCAATCAGTGACCCCGCTACGTAACTTTACGTGGTCTGTCGCTTTGTACCCGAGTTCCTGTGGTTCCTAAATACTCCCACTTTTCACTAACATAAACTCACACCTGATTGTGTCAGTGCCGCGCCCAGTTAACCTGTCAAAGATTGTGAACTAATACATTTCTGAATTTTTCCCCATGGTAAGTAGGTCAAACATGCAGAAACATTTCTACTGGTAATATACAGCATTACATTTCAAATGCCTTAGTGATCTACAGTGGTGTGAAAGTGTTTGCCCCCTTCCTGATTTCCTATTTTGTGCATGTTTGTCACACTTAAGTATTTCAGAACATCAAACCAATTTAAATATTAGTCAAAGACAACACAGGTAAACACAAAATGCAGTTTTTAAATGAAGGGGTTTATTATTAAGGGAGAAAAAAAATCTAAACCTACATGGCCCTCTGTGAAAAAGTGATTGCGCCCCCACCCTCTTGTTAAAACATAACTTAACTATGGTTTATCACACCTGAGTTCACTGTCTCTAGCCACACCCAGGCCTGATTATTGCCACACCTGTTCTCAATCAGAACATCACTTACATAGGACCTGCCTGACAAAGTGAAGTACACCAAACGTTTCTTTAAAGCTACACATCATGCCGAGATCCAACAAAATTTAGGAACAATTGAGAAAGAAAGTAATTGAGATCTGTCAGTCTGGAAAGGGTTATAAAGCCATTTTTATCATTTTGGGACTTATTGGGAGCCATTATCCACAAATGGCGAAGACATGGAACAGTGGTGAACCTTCCCAGGAGTGGCCGGCCGACCAAAATTACCCAAAGAGCTCATGCAACAATTCATCCAAGAGGCCACAAAAGACCCCACAACAACTCAACCCTCCATTGTGTCTGAATTACAACAATTCTGCAAAGATGAGTGGCCAGAATTCCTCCACAACGCTGTAAAAGACTCACTGCAAGCCATCACAAACGCTTGGTTGCAGTTGTTGCTGCTATGGGTGGCCCAACCAGTTATTAGGTTTAGGGGGCAATCACATTTTCACACAGGGCCATGTAGGTTTGGATTTTTTTCTCCCTTAATAATAAACACCTTCATTTAAAAACTGCATTTTGTGTTTACTTGTTTTCTTTGATTAATATTTAAATTGGTTTGATTTTCCGAAACACTTCAGCGTGACAAACATGCAAAAAAATAGGAAATCAGGAAGGGGGCAAACACTTTTTCACACCACTGTAGATGCACTGATTATAATTGTTAAAGTGTGCATCAAATTGCATTTAAACATGTGTCAAAAATAAAATAACAAACAAGACGCTAGATACGAGAACTATATTGTTCTCACCTGTAACTCATCTTACTTCGATCGGAGTACTTTGCGTTTGAAACGCAATTGACTGTGAAGGAGTACACTCTTGCAATTCTTCTTTTGGAGAACAGAGGGCGCTGTTAGACTTGATTTGACACCAGAAGCCAGGATGGCCCAGTGGTCAAATTTCGTTTTACCTATTCATGCTGTAAGTGAGAGGATCGTACTACTAATTGCAATCGTCATGCCTTTGGAGTGTTTATTATAGTTCAGATTTCTTCCCTAATTATTGACTGTGTACAAGGGCTGCGATTTTATTACAGTGTATTTGGAATTGTGGGGTTTTGTAGGTGTTGGATTTTTTACTGTTTGAAATGTGTAATAATAGATGTTCTGGAGCCACAGCTATTGTCTTTTTCTTGGTTATTTTGTGTGTGGAACACTAGTCTGGTTTCTTGGGTGATGGCTCTGCATATTTCCTCTGCCGGGCAGGACGTGGTCAGAGACTGTAAACAGGAAGCAACAGTAAGCCTTATGCTGGTTTAGGAGTGACAGTCTCACACACACACACACACACACACACACACACACACAGAGCTCATCATCTTATCATGATTCATATTTTTCTATATTTTACTGCAGCTATCTTGGGAAACGATCACAAGCTAATTATGTTTCTGGACACAAATTAGACAAATCAGAAATCGTATACGACTTGCACTACTTGGCAACACATCAGAGGGTGTATGTACACTTTGTGTTGTCTGTATATGTTGAAATCATTTTAACTAATCAGCAAGCAGCAGATTCCTGTGGTGTTATGGCTTGGTATTGTGTGTGACTGACCTGTAGGGCAGCTCCAACTGTGTGCAAAGGGCAGAACAGGAAGATTAATAATGTGATATGAAAAACAGAGCTTGGGTCAAGTTCGCCGGGTTCGCTGCTATTCATTCATCAATCCCAGTTTCTCCCTTTTGTTCACTTTAAATATGCAGTACGAACTGTTTTTGCAGTCATCTGACATAAGAATAGTGACTTAAAATGGGGAATGCTCTCTTCGTCCTTTTATCTACCATGAAAACATTGACGACGACTTAACTTGTTCACATTATTAGCCTAAATGATCAGCAATGCGATTTAACCAAGCAGCCTGAAGTCATTTATTTTCAGTGATCAAAGATAATAAGTGGGAAAGACAGGCGATGTATAAAGTTTTTATACAGTGTATAAATTCTTGCAAATGAGAAGTGGTGACCATCAGTGGGACTTGTACGTTGTATCAAGTTTTTGACTTAATTAAGAAGATGGTTGCTTTGCATAAAGCTCTGGGTTCCAAGTGAAGATGAGAGTTACTGATTGCGACTTGTGTAACAAAGCGTAACAGCTATTCACAGGAGCTGCTTGAAATGCTTGGTTTCAACCATTTTGCTGGATCTTTGGCCAGGGAAATGTCACAGCATCAGCAGTCCCTGCTCTATCTTAGCTGTGTGTGTGTTTTGGGGTGCTTTCATTTGGGGTTGTCGAACAGGTTTGTTGTTTCCACCAGACATGCCAACCTTGGTGTGGAGTTTGAATCCGGGGCAACCTCGGAGCAGAACCGCTGCTCATTTGGATTGAGAGGAGCCAGTTGAGGTGGCTTGGGCCTCATAAGGATGTCTCCTGTTTGACTCCTCCTGGAGCTGTTCCAGGCACACCCCTCTAAATGGAGACCCCAGGGCAGGCCCAGGACCTGCTGGAGGGATTATGTTTCACTGATGGCTTGGTAATGTCTGGGGATTCCTCAAGGAGGAGTCTGGGCTGACATTTCTCAACCAGTTGCCACTGTGACCCTCACTAGAAAAAGTATGTATAGGCTGGTATCAGAAGCCATTTCTGCTGGATTAATTGTCTGGGTAATGTTTTTGCTCCCTACCAAGCATTATCAGAAAGCCACAGGCCATTGCTGCTGACAGTGTGTCCCTTAACCACGCCCAGGAGTGTGCGATATGTATGTAATCTATGTTAATATCTTAATTGTTTTTTCACGATGTGCGAGCTAACGTTACCGAGTATGCCACTCACTTTGCAAACCACAACAGTCAAAAATGGACCTTAAGAGTTCAAGGTTTCACGGTGTCATGTAGGATAGACCACTGCACTTGCGAACATGATGCATGCAGCGTGTTAGCACCACAAGTCAAGCCAGCTTTCTGCCTAAAAGCACTTGTTTGAAGTAAAAAAAGAGTGAACAAACAGCTCCAGGAGATTAAATACAGACACCACCAGCCTCGCAGTCTGCGTCATTGGATTTAATTGCTAGACGTGGCTCAACCTCACTCCCAAGGAGGTAGTTTGGCTTTTAAAAGATGGATGTCGTTCGCCTTTAAAGACAGCTTGACAACTATCTTATTTTTCCATCTGCTGGTAACCACCTTGCAGAATAAGAATTATGACAAACCTCTCAAGGTACCAGCACAGAAACATACTGAGGAAACCTTATGGTCTAACTGAGGAAAAGTGCCAATGTCACCAATTACATCCAGTTCAACAACTTTTGAACACTTTAGATCCAAGATTTACACTGCCAAAGTATTGTCTAATTATCAATATCGACAAAATTCCAGAAAATAGAGATATCATTTTGTCAATATCGCACACACCCCTAACGACCAATTCTATGTTCTAATAGTTACTTTCAGCATGATAATGTGCCTTTCATCAAGTTATCTCAGACTGGTCCCATAGGCACCAGTCCTCCCCAGTCACCAGAATCCAGAGCACCTTTGGGATGTGGCAGAATGTTGTGTGAATTTGCTGCTGACAGATATGTAGCAATTTCTCTAGTGCAGTCATGTCACCATGGACTATAATGAAGCCAGCACCTTGTACAATCCATGGCACAAAAAACTCAACCTGTTCTTGGAGCAAACTGACTTTTTTACTTAATAGCAATTTTTTCAAGTTTTTATGAACAACTACAGACCAGTTTTCCATCCACCAAGGTTTTGCAAATTTTGGAAATGTGCAGAGAAAAATCTGAATGGAAAAAGTCCATCAATCGAAAAAACACCCAGATATTACAAGGAGTTTTACACAAGAAGAGTATCGCTAAAGCCACATGATTCTGTTCCACCTGGTCAGACCAAAAACTAAACAAAATCAGTATTGATACATTTAGATATGATTTAATAGTTGAGCCAACTGAATGTGAAGTACCTGACTAAGCAGATAAGAAACCAGTGAATGAATGAAGAGGTGGGTGTGTCTTACCCTGCCTGGTGTCTCTGAACTGCAAAGAACACAGCCATAAAAAGTTCTTAAACGGCTTTAAAGATTATTCTGTTTAATTCCTTTATTTTTTACTAGATTCAATGCCACCCCTAATCGTGGGAACCTGCATCAACTAAAGTTTATTCACATAACTGTAGTGGATGGAAACTTGATTTATTTCGCGTTTTGTTTCTGCCAAAATTATGTACTTGCGCATAACGTTTGCAAAACGTTTGGATGGAAAAGTTGTATATACTGTACTGTGCATAAGTCTTAGGCCACCATTAGATTAGATACACCATTGTTTTAGAAGTGGTATAATGACCATATATAAGTAATTGCTGGGTGATATGACTTCAAATCACAATTATTTTAACATTTGACCTTGATAGTGAATTATTTATTTATCTAATTATTTTTTGTTCTCATAGTTCACTGACGAGGCTTGTGCTGTAGATGTGCTCAACACTAGGATATTTTTTCCCTGATGAAAGACTGCATATCGTTGTGATTTTAAAATAACTGAAGGAAACACACAGATGAAGTATTTATGGATATTAAATACTTCAACCAATTAAAATCCTTAAAATTTGTTTTGGTAGGATGTGGCATCGGTTATTTCTTCCCATTTTCTGTAATCTTTTTAATATTTTTCCTAACCCTTTTCAATCGTAGAATTTGTAACATACATTGGTAACGTTAATTAAGGTGTGTGTGTGTGTGTGTGTGTGTGTGTGTGTAACACACATGGTGGTTAACGTTAATTAAGATATATATATATATTATATATATATATATATATATATATATATATATATATATTTATATATATGTGTGTGTGGTGTGTGTGTGTGTGTGTGTGTATATATATATATATATATATATATATATATATCTATATATATATATATAATATATATCTCACTCTCCTTCTATATATATATATATATATATGTATATTTCTTAGCGTATGTTATATGTATATATATATTTTTTATGGTTCTAAATGTTGGTTTAGATTATTTTTTATTAAGTGACCAGCCCTAATTATTTCTCTTTATTAGAATACAACCAGACAAGAGAGGAAATTTGTATGCAGTTAAAAAGAAAACAGCTTCTGTAGGCTACAGTATTTTGTGTGACCTCCCTTTACACTTGACCAATCTGGCAGCTTCTACAGTCTCTTCTACAGTCCAGGAATGGCCTTTTTGGAGGGGTAGCAGGCAAGAAACCACTTCTTGGAGGGGAACAGGGTGAAAAGTCTAAAATATGCTAAAGCTCACAAAGATTGGAATGAAGAACTACCACTTTGAAATTTTTAGGTCCAGTCATCGATAATATATGTGGTCATTATACTATTGCTAAACAACATACGTCATGGTGGCCTAAGACTTTTGCATACTACTGCAATTTTACTTCATGTTCTCATAACGAGATCATATCTGACTCATGGACACTAGATCACAGAGAGAACTGCTGAAAGCCTCTTTCTACTTGTTCCTTGTTAAGCATTTTGTGTACTTTGGGTTCAGCCAGCACGGAGTAGCACTTTAGTAGTTTGTACATCATAGCACTCTTTTTGACTTAATCAAGAAGATGGTTGCTCAAATGTGACAGGATTCCTACTTTGCCCAAGACGCTGTCTAACTACATCACTGCTTCTCTGGAAGGCCAGGACTGTGCAGGCCAACACACAAACACACACTTACAGTTCTTTGGAAAAGTTGTGCTCGTGTGGTTGTAGCAGAATGTTTGCAAGTCTGGGGGCATTGACCTCTGGTGAGAGACGGTGGAGAGAGATTGACACAGGAAGTGAAACAGAACGTTCTCTCGGGAGCTTCCTGTCAGAATCAGCCCATCAAACTCACCATGTTTGACCTGTGTGTGAGAGAGAGAGAGACTTGGAGCGAGTGTGTGTACAAGTTGATTTATAGCTTAATCAGTGTTTTTGTTTCCATAGCAAGCACTTAAGCTGCATTGTGAATGTGAAGTGCACATTTCTCAACACTACCAGAAGCAGTTCAGCTGGTGGGGCTTGCCAACGTTTGTGTGCCTGGATGTCTGTGGGTGTGACACAGAGAGAGAGAGAGACAGAGAGAGACACAGAGAGAGAGAGAAGACTTGAGAACTGTTCTATTCCAAACACTTAAAGTCCACGATGCATTCTGTGAAATGACGCATTCTGCAGCTTTGGCTAGTCAGAGGAACATAAGCGTTGGTTATGACTACCAAGACATGATTATAGTTTAATATTACTATGTATACACTTACCTGCCATTTTATTAGGTACACCTGTTCAGCTGCACCTTAATGTAAATATCTATTCAGCCAATCACGTGGCAGCAACTCGACACATTTAGATATGTAGACATGGTCAAAAAGACCTGCTGAAGTTAGAATGGGGAAGAAAGGTGACTTTTGGTTGTCGGTGCTAGACAGGCTGGGGTGAGTATTTCAGAAACTACTGATCTTCACACACAGCCATCTCTAGGGTTTACAGAGAATGGTCCAAAAAAGAGAAAATATCCAGAGAGTGATGGCAGAGGTCACTTCTTAATGTCATATACTAGATGTATTATGTACAGCTATGCACTGTTTAACGTCCATCTGAGCAACGTTTGTTCCCTTTAATAGCTGAGGTTACACTAGTAACCTAGATCTGCATTTCCCGAAGGAACTACAACAGTGCTTGAAAGACACAGAGGGGGGAGGGGTGAACGTGAACAGCTACTCTGAGTAAAAATTTGCCGCTTGCTTTACAATAGGGGTGAGAGTTGCTAGGCATCTGACGATTTGATTGCGATTCACAGGGCTGCGATTCAATTATTCATCGATTATCGTTGCATCTTGGTGCATCTTTTTTCTCAGAGTGATTCCATGACTCTGGCTTTAATCTCAGTGTATTTTGTGAGGACTGCTGTGTCAGTATGGATGGCCTTGCACCAAATGACTTTTCAACTGACTTCACTGTCACAGACAAATTTCCAGTGTCAGAATAAAATCATGAGGGTCTTGCTAGAGTTTGGGTCACTCTCATGTCATCTCGATCGTTTGGTGTAAGGTGGTCAGGATAGCTGTCTTAAGTCTTTTTCTTGTCTTGACGTTCCGACAAATTCAACCATATTTAATGTTATCATGTTGTCAAGTCTTTAGTCTCAAAACTAGGGACATGCACATTGTGGATAACCAATAGGTGAGGTCTCCAGCACCAACTGTGAAATTCCATTTGTATCTGGATGGTACAGGTAAAGGTGATATTTGCAGTTCAGTAGGTGTAGACCTGCAGGGATCTGACTAAATGATGGAAACACTACTGTGCTATA
Source organism: Ancistrus triradiatus (assembly GCA_025084515.1). Taxonomy (NCBI): domain Eukaryota; kingdom Metazoa; phylum Chordata; class Actinopteri; order Siluriformes; family Loricariidae; genus Ancistrus; species Ancistrus triradiatus. The sequence continues at coordinate 172,090 of JAJAGP010000438.1, read as the reverse complement.
TTTATTTCTAAATGTATTTGGGCTATTTATTGTTTTGTATTTTTATAGGAGTTCTATGTAAATTACTGCACTCCAAAGTGTGAGGGAAATATTAAAAATATCAAGTCAAGCATTGACATAACCGAAATCTCCAGTGTGCACAACATAGCATGGAAGCCCTGCTTCTCAACAACTGAATACGGACGCAAATCCGTGGTATTAATAATTGTGATAGTTTTTTTGTAAGCGCTTCACGTTTTATAAATATACACAATTAAGAATGACTGTTGTACAGTACTGTATTAAATGTTTTCATATTGTGTTTTATTTAATATTATACAGGGTGGGCCATTTATATGGATACACTAAATATAATGGGACTGGTTGGTGATATCAACTTCCTGTTTGTGGCACATTAGTATATGGGAGGGGGAAAACTTTTCAAGATGGGTGTTGACCATGGTGGCATTTTGGATCCAACTTTATTATTTCCAATGGGAAGAGGGTCATGTAACACATCAAACTTATTGAGAATTTCACAAGAAAAACAATGGTGTGCTGATAGCAACACAGCAGAAGAAATGCTAGCACAGGCTTCCAGTATCCATTGTTTCAGATGCTGCAGATCTCGTATCTTCACAGCATAGATAATTGCCTTCAGATGACCCCAAAGATAAAAGTCTAAGGGTGTCAGATCGGGAGAGCATTTCTTCTGCGGTGTTGCTATCAGTGTGTCAAGAGTGGGAGAAGAGGGTTGCATTGACACTCCAACACAATGGGAAGCACTTTGAACACATTTTATAAGTGGTCATAAACCTGTAAATAACTCATGAAAGAATAGCGTTCCGTTAAAACCAAGCACACCAGTGTTTTTCTTGTGAAATTCTCAATAAGTTTGATGTGTTACATGACCCTCTTCCCATTGGAAATAATAAAGTTGGATCCAAAATGGCCGCCATGGTCAACACCCATCTTGAAAAGTTTTCCCCCTCCCATATACTAATGTGCCACAAACAGGAAGTTGACATCACCAAATATTCCCATTTTATTTAGGTGTATCCATATAAATTGATCACCCTATAGTTTGGAATAAAACACTGGGCAAAGTATCTAAACTGCTATGTGACCATGGTGATGTTTGGTCAATGTCCATTTCAGTCAGGATCCTGTTTCACAGAACGTTATGCGGACTCTGAAATTCAAAACATACAGTGGTCAGGTAACTCAGTTTAGCTTCATTGTACATAGGATGGAAATGTCAAAATCAGTTAGATCTGTGGTAAGGCTGATCCCATGAGTAGGACCTACATAAACCATATGTTACCTATTACAACTTTGTTACACTACAGGGAAAAGAAATTAGATTAAAGTATTGCATTTCTTTGGGCTACGTCTTTGTAACACTGCTAATGACATGTAGTAAGAGAAATTGTAGCTTTCGTGATTCCTAGCTTTAAGCAGTACAGCATGGATGTGTGAGACGTGTAGCTTTCCCTTGTATCTAATATCAGAATGGAAAAAGAATCTGTGATTTTCTCCTGCGATCCCAACTCAGTCACTCCATCGTAAGTTTGATGTTACTGAGACTGATTTGTGAGTTGAAAACTGAGTATGTAGGTGTTGAATTTGCCAGATTTAAATGTATTAGTATTACAGCTATATGCTTTTTGATTTACTTTTTGTACAGGACCTGAGCCCTTTCCTTCATTTCTCTCCACAGCATCATTTATTTGCTTTATTTTTGCTGCTTAGAGTTTATTGCTGTGTTTTATTAGAAAGATTGCTGTAATTCCTGTGGCTCTCTTGTGTATGGAGGGTCATGCTGATTATGCTTTATTCATGTCCTGCGTAACAAACAACTGGTTCCCGTTAGGTATGTACCCCTGTTAAATAAGTCCCTGTGGGTCCTTGTGGATGAGTGCTGAGGCTCTCTAGTGGTTTGTATTGGGCTTGTTGGTCTTATAATGGACTGGATAGAGTGATGATGGAGGAAAACCAAGCCAAACACATGGAAATGCTGGCAGCATTTGTTCTAATTTAGATGAAGTAATAATTCTATAATGGAGAGTGAAGATTTTAGCCATGTGTATGAATGTATTATCCTGGAATATGGGAACATTATAAGTAGTGATTGATTACACTGGAGGGTGTGCCTGGTCCTGTAAAACTGTCTCCTGTTTTGCTTATATGACCATGCAAAGCAAAGTTAATGATTTAAACAGGATGAATGAAAGTACCATTATTTTGCACCATATTGAGAAGTTGGCAGAAGACACTGTGGGTTGAAGGCATCTTTTGGCTTTTGGCAAACATAATTCACTCCAGATGTAGGAAACCCGGGAGACTTAGGAGGTTGTATCTTTTTTTTTTCTCTATGCTTAATGCTTCAGTTTGGGATCCGTCTTCTGTTAGCTTCTTTATATGCTTCCTGTAAGCCAATTTTAACTCGCCAATTCAAGGACCGCAAATCTTAATAAAGATCTGAGGAATGGTACAAGGTCTGGAATATATGCATGGTCATTTCACTTTTGCTTTACTATGCTTTTGAAAGTTGTGAGCAAACCATGATCTACTATAGCTCCAGTTCCAATTTAACCACACCCATTACCAGGCATGAAACCACTCAATCTCCATAAACAGCCTCTAGCAGTTGTACAGTCTTTGGCTGGGCTGTATGGGAGAACTCTGTGGTTTCAGAATGGCTCCATCATTGGATGTCACCATTCCAGCAAGTCATATTGTCAGATTTCTACCATCTACCATAACAACGAGAGGCGCGCATCCAGACATTAGAGAAGGCTAGCTCAGCTCCTAGCTTAGCAGATCTGGAGGCCACAGGTGAAGTTAGAGCCCCGGCAGAGTCCTCGCAGCAGGGCAAGTGGGTGACGGTTTGGCGACGTAGTCGTAAGAAATTGAGTCATTTGAAGTAAGGGAAGAAACCTTAAGGCTATAGATGGAGCTCAGTGTTTTCTAGGATGTTGTCAATAAATAGAATTATTTCTATACTTTACTTCTATACAATACTTTGGCATTATATATATTGGGTCCAAAGTATTCAAAGGTTGTTCGAACCCATTTTGGGTTCCTCCTGAATTGGCACCGTTTTCCACAGTGTAATTAATGACAGCTTTATGTCTTGCCATCCATTGTATTTCTTGTCATAACTTTTTTTTGCAGAATGATTCTACTAAGGTTTGCTGAGTGTGTATTTGTGCTGGTACCTTGGCTGGTTTAAGCCTGTTGTGGACAGCTGACTCCATGTTTGTCATAATCTATATTCTGCACAGTGGTTAGTTTGCAGATGGTGAAATAAGTTAGTTCTCGAGCTGTCTTTAACGTTGTGTTGTAGTCAAGACTGCTAGAGCCGAGTCTGAGTGAAGCCAAGACTGGGGGACACAGAGTCCGAGTCAAGACCAGGACTTTCAATAGCCGAGTTTGAGTGAAGTTTGTTGGCTTGTGCCTGACTCTGCGCTCTCGCTAGCTTTAGCTTTAGCTTCTTTGACTTTGTTTGCTTTGTCAAACTCTGCATATTCTGAGAGTTTGGAGTCTTGGAGGTTAACAGGTTGAATCAGGATTTGCCACCCAGCAACAATTCTGCTCTTTTGGCTGAATGGAAGTTCTTTCATCTACAGTATGTTCCAAACCTACCCGAATGCCACGTAGGAGCAAATGAAAAACATCTCCCAAATAATTCTTGAGGTTTTGGAATGAAATGTTGAACAAGTACATGGATGTGATGTTTGGGTGCCCACATAGTTTTGCTCATGGAGCAGGATTAAGCCTTTTGGCTGATGCAACAGCACTCACACATGCTGCATTAATTTAGATATGGTTGGGAAAGCTTTCATGAAGAAGCCTGTAACTTCAGCGGTCTATTATGTTCTCATCTAACGCAACTAAAAGTTGCAACTTGTTCAACCCTGGATGATTCGTTTTTTTCTCGTTAGGTCATGTGCTTGAGCCAAGATGTTACACAAACCCCCCCCACGTACAGACACATGCAGAAACGAATATAATTGGTATCAGATGTCCTCTTTAAATCATGTGTTGCCTCCCTCTGCCCCAAATAGCTCGTTGTCTCTTGGGACTCGGTCATGGAAAGGACAACACTGTGAGCTAATTGAGGAGACACACTCGTATTTATGGGAGTACTTCATAAATCAAAAGACTGCTAGTCTTTAACAGCAACATCATACATATATATCAGATAAAGCTGTTGGCGCCTCATGCTGCAGTGTAAATGGATATACTGTATGTGCTGTAGATGTATTACCCCTCGCAGTAACCCTGTACTGTTGTTTTACATTGTCTCACCGGCCACTTTATTAGGTACACCTGTTCATCTGAATATCTAATCAACCAATCACATGGCAGCAATTTAATGCATTTAGGAATGTAGACATGGTCAAGACGACCTGCAGAAGTTCAAACTGAGGGTCAGAATGGGGAAGAAAGTTGATTTAAGTGACTTTGAATGTGCCATGGTTGTTGGTGCTAAACAGGCTGCTGATGTACTGGGAGTTTCACCCTCAGCCATCTGTAAGGCTTACAGAGAGTGGTCCAAAAAAGAGAAAATATCCAGTGAGCGGCAGTTTCTGGGTGAAAATGCTCAGGTCAGAGAAGAATGGCCAGATTGGTTCGAGCTGACAGAAAGGCAACAGTAACACAAATAGCTACTTGTCAACCAAGGTATATCTGAACACATAACGTGTTGAACATTGAAGCAGATGGGCTTCAACAACAGAAGATCACACTGGGTCTCACTGCCATCAGCTAAGAACAGGCAACTGAGGCTACAGTTTGAAAGGGCTCACCCAAATTGAACAATAGAAGATTGGAAAAACACTGTCTGGTCTTGATTTCTGCTGCGGATTTGGGGTAAACAACGTGAAAGCATGGATCCATCTTGCCTTGTATCAATGGTTCAGGCTGGTGGTGGTGGTTTAATGATGTGGGGGATATTTTTTGGCACTCATGACCCCTTAATACCAATTGAGCATCGTATAATGAACATGACAGTGAATTCGCTGTGCTGAGATGGCCTCCACAGGCACCAAATCTCAATCCAATAGATCACCTTTGAGCTCTGGGGGAGCGGGAAATTCACTTTCAACTGATGCTGTTGTGTCAATATGGATCCAAAATCTCTGAGGAACGTTTCAAGACCATTGTTACCCTCCCCAGGAGTGGTTGACCAACAAAGATCACTCCAAGAGCAAGGCGTGTACTAGTTGGTGAGGTCACAAAGGACCCCAGGGTAACTTCTAAGCAACTGAAGGCCTCTCTCACTTTGGCTAATGTTAATATTCATGAGTCCACCATCAGAAGAAGAACACTGACCAACAATGGTGTGCATGGCAGGGTTGCAAGGAGAAAGCCACTGCTCTCCAAAAAGAACATTGCTGCTCGTCTGCAGTTTGCTAAAGATCACGTGGACAAGCCAGAAGGCCATTGGAAAAATGTTTTGTGGACGGATGAGACCAAAATAGAACTTTTTGTTTTAAAAGAAAAGCGTTATTTTTGGAGAAAGCATAACACTGCATTCCAACATAAGAACCTTATCCCATCTGTGAAACATGGTGGTGGTAGTATCATGGTTTGGGCCTGTTTTGCTGCATCTGGGCCAGGACGGCTTGTCATCACTGATGGAAAAATAAATTCTGAATTATATCAGAGAACCCAAAATCTCTGAGGAACGTTTCCAACACCTGGTTGAATAATGAAGGCAGTTATGAAGGCCGAAGTGGGTTTGATTTGGTATTAGCAAGGTGTAAAAAGTGGCCAGTGAGTATATATTCAGTGAGTGTGTTTTGTGCAGCTATCTGACTATTCAAGGGGCCATGTATACAGCGTACTCTGATCTAGAAATCAGATTAAGAAATCAAGTAGAGAGATGGAATTTACCACAGTAATCAGATTTCTCTTAGCATGTACACCAGTTACCCAGTGTTTTCAGTCTGTGCATCTGTACTAGCCTTCGCGCCACAGTTGCCAGGTCTGCATATTCTAATGATTTGGCTTTTATTTGGTCTCTTTTTCTGTTGACTTTGGCAGGGAAGTTTTTCTTGCTGGATTTGGCAACTTTGTTATTAAATGCATCACGGAGTTTAAGGCAGTGAAACGTATGTCGAACGTTTGGTGGAGACTCTGAAACGCAGTATATACTCAAGAAAATGAATAATTTGATTATTTAACATTAAAGTCTGAAGTTTGGCACACATTTTACTGAGATTATTGGCCGGTTGCAAAGTTGAAATCCGATTACTGAGTCGTGTAAACCCGGAGGTTTCCCATTATCTGATTACTCAAGTGCATGTATACTCATTGACTGGATTACTGACAAAATCTGATTGTCTGCAGTTATCGGATTATTAAGTGCATGTAAACACACTCCGTGTCAGTCTGTATTACTTTAATAACATAAAAATGACTCTCTCCCACTTGCTTCCTTTCCTTTTCTGTCTCTCTGTAGTTGGTGGCGGTGTATGAGGAACAGGAGCCTCACGTTGGAGGAGGTGATGGGACGAGTGCGAGCTCTACAGGTACACAGTCTCCTGACCTCTTCTCTGGAGAGGTCTCCTCCTCCACTCCCATCTCCTCCTTCCAGACCTTTAACTCCTACCAGCCCAGCAGTGAGATAGAGGTCACACCCTCCGCGCTACGCACCAGTAAGTACCAGACATACCTGAGTATCTGTGATTGGAGAAGCATCAGAACATTTATATCTCTCTGGTAGCTCTGGTACATTCCTATCAGTGACTGTAAGGAATGTCCTATGGTAAGGTATTGCCTGCTAATACAACCCCAAATCAGAAAAAGTTGAGGCAGTATGGACAATGCAGTGTGTCTTAGATTTATTTTGACTTTTATTTCATTGGAGATGGTATGAACCCAAGATATTTCATGTTTTGTCTGGTCAATATAATTTCATTTGTTAAGAAACATCCATTCCTGCATTTCAGGCCATCAACACAGTGAAGTATTTGTAATGTTTCCGTTCCTTCTCACAACACTTTAAAAGATGTTTTGGCACTGAGGACACCAATCGATGAAGAATTTTGCAATGTGAGAATTGTAGAGTAGTGACTGAAGAGTCGGTATGGGATTAAATAATCATTCCTGCTACAGATTACAGATGACTCGCACTTGAATGTGCGTTTTCTGTACAGTTGTGCACCGTTTGAGGTCCATCTGATCAATGTCTGTTCGCTTTAAAGTCAGAGGTCTGAAGAATTATCATGGTAAATAAAACTCTCTGATATACATCCAATTGATGTCTGAATGTCAGAAAATTATGAGCGAACTGTTGTCCCACCTGGTGGCAGGAAAGGGAATCACAGTCTTGAAAGGCAGAAAACACCATGGTAACATTTTCTTTTGTTTTCGAGAAGTTTTATTTAAAAGATACATGTGATAAGAATGACTGTATTGTATAGTACAGTGCTGTAGTAGAAGTTTACATATTGCATGTCCAGTCAGTGTCCATTTTGATCAATGTCCTGTTTCACAAAACGTAATGCAGACGTTAAACGGCACATACCTGTTTTCAAATGCACATTCGTGTCATTGATAAAAGTTCAAATTTTAATTGATTTTAACGTCTAGGGCTTGTAAACACTCTATAATATGAAGGTGATTAATACCAGTTACCTTCTGTAGCATGTATCACTGTTTTAGTGCCTCTGTTTATATTGTAACTTCTCTGTTAACACTACTCACACTTCAGTGCTGGAATTTGAATTAGTAATACAGTGTTTTTTGTTGAAGAAACATGGGAGAAAAAGTAAATGTCTGACTCACTCCAGTGGTTTTACCTTTCAAAACCATGTAGGCCACACGGCTTTCCAAGCTTTTATGTAATGACCAGTCAGAAACAATGTTTGGCAGTATTTAAAAATATGATCAGCATTGCCATTCCCATTGACTGCGCTGTAGAACATTTCTAAACATTTCTAAAGCCACAAAGTAATGTCACAGAAAATATTCTGGATGGATTCCTGCCTGTAGCTTGATCATATGTTTCCATTATACTGTATATCTCATAATTTCGTGTTTAGAGGCTTAGTAGATGTTTAGCAACAAGCGTTGGAGACATCCTGTACGTTATTTGAGAATGTACTGTAATTTTGTGTATTTCGAAATAGTGAGTATCTTGCATCAGTATTTCAGTGTTTTAATAAAATACTAAGGCCATGCTTATACTCAGTGTTTACAGTGGTGCTTAAGTTTGTGAACCCTTTAGAATTTTCTATATTTCTGCATATATATGACCTGAAACATCATCAGATTTTCACACAAGTCCTAAAAGTAGATAAAGAGAACCCAGTTAAACAAATGAGACAAAAATATTATACTTGCTCATTTATTTATGGAGGAAAATGATCCAGTATTACATATTAGTGAGTGGCAAAAGTATGTGAGCCTCTAGGGACCCACAGTTATTTGAAGGGGAAAGTAGTTCAGTTGTTTCAATCAGTGGATGGACAATCAAGGCATCCGGTTTTATTGTAAAGGAACAGGGATCTATCGAAGTCTGCTATCAACACGTTGGTGGAAAGTTTATCCATGGCACAAAAACAAAGGAGATTTCTGGAGGACCTCAGAAAAGGAGTGTTGATGCCTCTCAGGCTAGAAAAGATTACAAAACCATATCTAAAGGTGGGACTCCCCAATCCACAGTCAGATGTGTAAAAATTGAGGGAATTCAAGACCATTGTATACCCATCCCCAGGAGTGGTCAACAACAAAAATAACTCCAAGACCAAGGCGTGTTGTAATAGTTGGTGAGGGTCACAAAGGACCCAGGGTAACTTCTAAGCAAAGAAGGCGCCTCTCACTTTGGGCTTAAGTTAATAATTTTCATGAGTCACCCATCAGAAGAAAACTGAACAACAATGGTGTGCATGGCAGCGTTGCAAGGAGAAAGCCACTGCTCTCCAAAAAGAACGTTGCTGCTTGGTCTGCAGTTTGCTAAAGATGGGCCAGCCAGAAAGCTATTGGAAGAATGTTTTTGTGGAAAGATGAGACCAAATAGAAAACTTTTTCTGTTTTAAAAGAAAAGGCGTATTTTTGGGAGAAAGGAAAACACTGAATTCCACACAGAACCTTATCCCATCTGTGAAAACATGGTGGTGGTATATCATGGTTTGGGGCCTGTTTTGCTGCATAGGGCCAGGACGTCTTGCCCATCATTGATGAAAAATAAATTCAGGAATATACAGAGAATTCTAAAAGTAAAATGTTAGGACAATCTGTCCGGAACTGATCTCAAAAAGGTGGGTAATGCGGCAAGACAACGACCTAAGCACACAAGTCGTTGACCCAAAGAATGGTTAAAGAAGAATAAAGTTAATGGTTTGGAATGGCCAAGTTCAAAGTCCTGACCTTAATCCAATCGAAAAATGTTGTGGGAAGGACCTGAAAAAAAAAAGGTTGGGCGGGGAGCAGATAATGTGAGGAAACCCACACAACATCCCAGAGCTGAAGTTCTGTAAGGAGGAATGTTCTAAAATTCCTCCAAGCCGGTGGCAGGACGATCAAACAGTTACAGGAAAACGGTTTAGTTGACAGTTATTGCTGCACAGGGGGGCACCACCAGATAATAAAAGCAAAGGGTCACATATTTATGCCACTCACTTAATATGTAAAATTGTAAAATATTGGTCCATTTTCCTCAATATAAATAAAGACCAAGTATAATATTTTTGTCTCATTTGTTTAACGGGTTCTCTATTCTACTGTTAGGACTTGTGTGGAAATTCCTATGATAAATATAGAACATTCTAGAAGAAAATAGAAATTTAAAGGGTTCACAAACCTTCAAAGCACCACGTATATATACAGGGCAAGAATTATTTTTCAGCATGAACAAGTTCAGAGAAACAAAGAATTTGAGAGAGACTCAATCCAAAACCTTGCAAAAGCTTTATTTGTATGTGGAATTGGTTGCGTGTATTTAATGATGGTTGTATGTAAATTTGTTATCTCTGTTCCTCAGATAGGCCACTGCATGTAGGACGCAGCCGCGATCCTGCCGTTACTGAATTTGACTTCAATATGATTTTTTGGCTGAAGAACCTTCCAGAAAAAACCAACACGGATGGTCAAGCACAGCCAGGATTTCTCAAGTCACGCTACTCCACTGGCACCAGCAGCTTGAGAGAAAGGTATGCAATAACATTGGTGTAGTACTGTGATTAGTCCATGGCATCATCCATTATACTCTAACCAGAGTTTCATCATACACTATAAACTACCCAGAACCCATTGTACAACATTAACCACCCCAAAAATGGGCACCACTTAGCAATCAACCCAGAACGCCATAACCACACCATGACCACCCGAACGCCATAAACACCATGACCAACCCAGAACGCCATACACCCATGACCAACCAGAACGCCATCACAAACCACGACAACCCAGAACGGCATCACACACCAACCAACAAGACGACATAACAAACAGCGACCAACAGAACGCATCACACACCGCGGACCAACCCAGAACGCCATCACAACACGCGGACCAAACCCAGACGCCATCACACACCGCCGACCCACCCAGAAGCCATCACACACCGCGACCCACAAGAACGCATCACACACCGCGCCCCACCAAGACGCCATCACCACGCGGGACCAAACCCAGAAACACGACCAACCCAGAGCCACCACCCACCACGACCCAACCCAGAACCACGACAACCCAGAACGCATCCACCACCGCGACCCACCAAGACGCCATCACCACACAGCGACCCACCAAGACGCCACACACACCGCGACCCCAAAACTTAGAACGCCATCACAAACCACGACCAACCCGGCACGCCATCACACACCACGACCAACCCGAACCACACCAACCCAGAACCCCTCACACACCAACGACCAACCCAGAACCACGACCAAAACCAGAACCACGACCCAAACACAAGAACGCCATCACACACCACGACCACCCAGAACGCCCATCACTCACCACGACCCTTCCCCAGAACTCCATCACACCTATGACCCACCCAGAACGCATACACACCATGACCCACCCAGAACACCATGATGCCATAGCTAACATAGAATGGCAATCTACAGTTGTACTGTGGCCAAGAACACACCATTACACTATAGCTAACCCAGAATACATGTACATTTACAGCATTTAGAGACGCCCTTATCCAGAGCGACGTACAATTGGTACAGACTTACACTCCAAGCAATGGGGTTAAGGGTCTTGCTCAAGGACCCAACAGAGCAGCTTGTCAGAGGTGGGATTTGAACATTGGGACTTCTGGTTCCATAGTCCAGTACCTTACCGCTAGGCTACCAACAGTCCCGATTACTGTGTATGAAGATTACTGCTTACACAATAACAAACCCACCATGGCATTGCACAAGGTATTATTCCAAAAGGAATCGTTCCTTGCATGACGTCAGCTTTCACTCTTTCATGCCCTTTTGCTTTTAGTCTCTTTCTGAACCATTATTTCTAGCTCTCTTTTTGTAAGTTCTATCCTAAAACCTTTCTCATTTTCTACTCTTTATAACATGCTATCACCACTGACCTTGTATTTTTTCACTCTTTTCAATCTTGTGCTAGCTTATTGCTGATGCGTGATTTATTACCCATAGGGACCGAAAACATTACACAAGTAAGAAAGAAGCATTTGCATGCAAGTGAAGTGTCCAGGTTCAACCACGATGAAATTGATGTGTGAGGACATCCTGACGTTTGTCAGGATCCAGTTTGATAAGTGGATTGCAAGCACCAAGTTACAATACTGAACGTAGCACGGACGCACCGTGAGATCTCATTACTAGCGGAGGACCCACCATCATCGACAATTGTAATAAAAGTTTTCTATATCACTTTCGAGCATGTGTGTTTCTCACTAAAAATAATACACAATCACTTACCACTTTCATCTTTGTTTTAGTAATAAATAAAAAAACAAGTGTCATTATAGGAATATCCCACAAGATGACGGTTTCAGGTTATTTTCTGTGTTCACCTATTTACTACTTACTTGCAGTAAGTGCTTACCACTGTAGTTCATGTTCAGCAGGCACATTTCTCCAGCTGACTTTTATTTGTTGGTAATAGATCAATTTTCGTGATTTAGAATTTGAACAGTTTTAGAGCGAATAGCACGCAAAGTTTCAGCCCTCTGGAGCTTTTAGAACGTTTGTTGTATGTCACACATCTGTGTGCTTACCATGTGTTGGACAGATGTTTGTTTCACATCTGTGTACTTGCGTTTGAGCTTGTTTGATCTCCAGCTTCACAGTGAATGTGACGTTACCCATAGAGTTTATACAGATACTCATGCACGTTGCATATGTCTGTGTACATCTCAGGGTCGAGGTTTGGACACGTACCGAAGTCTTCCTCGCGATGCTGGACACTGGACCAATCAGAGAGAGTTCCAGCGAGAGACCAATCGTTCCTCTTTGAGCGCTAATCACCCCATGGTGGACCGCTGGCTTGAGCGACAGGAGCAGGTCTGAACATTATAATGTGTTTAATTATGGAAATCCCACAACACACAAAGTCTTAATCATTCTGTGTTTTTCATTTCATATCCCGCTTAACCTTCATTTAAGTTTTAGCGGTCACTGCACTTTGTAGTTCTAAAATTACAGACTGTAGTCCTCTGTTTCTTGATATACTTAGTCAGTCTCCTTTATTCTGCTCTCCAATGGTTAGAATCCCCACAGATCAGGTACTATTTGAGTGGAAGCTCATTCTCAGCACTGCAGTGACACTGATATGGTGGTGGTGTGTTAGTGTGCGTTGTGCTGGTATGAGTGGATCAGACACAGCAGTGCTGCTGGAGTTTCTAAACACCTCAGTGTCACTGTTGGACTGAAAATGGTCCAGTAGACAAAATTATCCGGCCACCAGCATCCTGTGAGCACTGATGTCGGATTAGAGGATGACTAGCACAAACTGTCCAACACCAGATGAGCTGCCGTCTCTGACTTTACACTACAAGGTGGAGCAATATGGAGTATGTGTCTAATAGAGTGCACAGTGAGTGAACACGGTGTTTAAAAACTCCAGCAGCACTGTTGTGTCCTGACCATTAGAGAACAGAATAAAGGGGAATAACAAAGTATGTAGAGAAACAGATGGACTACAGTGTATAATTGTAGAACTACAAAGTGCTTCTATATGGTAAGTGGTACTGATAAAATGGACAGTGAGTGTAGAAAGAAGAAGGTGGTCATAATAACGATTGGAACAGTGTATTTGCAAAAATACCTTATACAAAATACACCCGGCTTCTGTTTATTGGAGTTTTTATACGTTGTGATAATATACTATTACTGTCTTTCTGAGCCTTGTGTGATAAGGTACCGCTGACCTCCCTTCCTTCAGGCAGCATCTGTCCTGAAAATCTGGGAAACTGGACTGTGTCTGTAGAAGATAAATGAGTGCCTTCAAAATAGTGGAGCTGTTAATACAACTGACAAATGTTTTATGTTCATTAAAGTGTGTGGAGCCTCCCCCCCCCGAGAGTTTTTCTTATCTGGATCATTTTCTCTCTGTTTGCTCTCACACCTATGGCTATGCTCACTTATTGTTTCTGTTTTGAATGTTTATCATTGCATTGTTGGAAAAATTGAGAGACATTTACCTCAGTAAATCTGCTTGTCTAGCTGTGTGTGTGTGAGTCAGTGAGTGAGAGAATGCGTGTACCTTGGTACAAGAGATGTGTGGTAGACGACAGAAGATCAAATGTCCAAATGTCTTTACGATGGTAGGAAAACCTGGAATTTTGACTAGTGAAGACTGTTTTTCCGGTCCTCACTTCTTTAACTGCTTTTTTACAAACATGGCAACTTTTATTTGAAAAACCAAAAGAGCAAAACGACTTGCTTTAGGTTACTGAGGTTAAGGTTAGGGGGTGATGTAGGTGTAGCTTCAGTTAGCTGCTGTAGCCTATCATTGTCATTCATGACAATAGAAAGTCCTCACAGGGATAGAAATGCAAGTGTGTGTGTGTGTGTCTGTGAGAGAGCGAGAGAGAGAGAGAGAGAGCGAGAGCGAGAGGAGAGAGATTGAGCAATCTCTGTTGTTTTAATTGACTCACTTGTGTGCGAGTTAATGGCTCTTTTGGGTTTGTTTATGCAGCACAGCAGTTATTAGGTCCAGCTGTTAAGTAGTGTTGCACAATAAGGTCTTCACTCTCAGTTTTATAGCCAAACATAAATGATCATGTGTCTGTGAGAAGGGAAACCTGGAATAGATGCTGGAAAGATAAAGGTTATTCTCAGGGAAATCAGTGATGTTCTCACTGCTCCATGTCTTCAGGAATGGACAGACAATGTAACGCACCATGTACCCCTGCTGAATTTGGGACCAGAAGTACCAAATAGGAGCATACGTGTAGAACTACATCTAGCACAGACCATGTGGAAAAAGCGCTAGCTGGCTAGGATCACTTTTTTTTACCGGATAATAAATCTTCACTAATAATAATATTGAGTAGATTGAGTCTAATAATGTTTTCAAGTTCCCAGAGCTGAATATAAGAAGGAAAGAGACTTACATATCTGGAATCCTTTTGTCATTCCTGTCACAGATAATGATGCAGACCTGGACTGTTGGTTTCATAAAGACTATCTCCATGGTAGCCAACAGGTAGCCCGCTGGCTCACCTGTAGGCACAGTGACAGGTCTGTAAGGATATGTTAATATCGGAGCGCTCGGTGTGAACTTGGCGTCAAAGCATTTCTTAAGCGTTTTACACTGGCAAGGCTAAGCTACTGAAAAGCACTAATCCAGCTATGTTACTTGCTTTTAATGTCATTTAAAAAGGTTTGCACTCAGCATTCTATCTTTTTTTCCCACTTAAATTGACCTATAAGCGCACACTGCTTTAGCTGAGTGCACTCACTGCTATTACTGCAGAAAACCCAGGCTGTCTGTGCGCTGTATGAGCCCTGTGAGAGTAAGCGTCATGCCATGCAGTGGTGCTTAAAAGTTTGTGTAACCTGTAGAATGTTCTGTAGTTCTGCATTAATATGATCTAAAACGTCTTCAGATTTTCACCCAAGTCCCAAAACTAAATAGAGGAATTCAGAAAAGCTTTCTGATTAGTGGACTAGAGACTGTTCAAACTTGGTTGACGTGTTTAGAGTTTTTTTGTGTAAGTTACCCGTGTTTGTGTGTATCAATTTCCACTGCTTTTTTTGTAACAAGCTGTAAATGGGTTCATAAGTGTACGTGCCTCTCCAATTCTAAGTAGTATTGGTTTGATTGTCCCATACTGGTTCACATTCACTTGATGAATCTCTGGTTTTTTTCTGGCTGATGTTCCGTGTTGTTCGTAATATTGTCTGTGAATGCATTTTGGCTTCCCTCAAACTAAAGTAACAGGTCCATCATACCATCCTCTTAAGTGTTACGGCTTTCCCTTACACAGGGTTGTAACACTACATTACTGTATTTTCAATATTATTTATTTCCATAAATTAAAAAAAGGTTTAACGTGTATAACAGTTCAGCTTCGGATGCATTTATGCATCGTTTGCATGCAGTTTTCTTCTGAAAATACCCTTTGTATTTACATTACATTAGCGTAAAATGACTGTGGGGCTTATGGTAATGTCCAGTCATCATCCATTTCAGTCAACATGTGGTTTCACAAAATGTAATGGACACAAAAATCTATTATGCTTGGTCATTTATCTGTTGAGGAAAATGATCCAATACTGTATATCTCCTCATAATAAAAAGTATGTGAGCCTCTAGGATGGCAGTTATTTTGATGGTGAAATTGGAGGGAGGTGTTTTCAATCAATGGGATTGCAAGCATTGTATATTGTTGTATTTAAAGAAAATCTATCACAGTCTGATCTTCACAACATATGTTTGTGGAACAAAGGAGAACCCCATCTCTAAAAAGCTGGACAGCAGGAATGGACAGTCAGACAGACTGTGTACAGCAAATAGAGGAAATTCAAGATCATTGTAACCCTCCCCAGGAGTGGTTGGCTAACAAAGCGCAAGTAATTGTTTGCGAGGCCACAAAGGAACCCAGGGTAACTCCTAAGCAACTAGAGAACACTCTCTCTCGCATTAACAGCAGACAATGTTCTTGAGCCCACCAACAGGAGATCACTGAACAACAATGGTGTTCATGGCAGAATTGCTAGGAGAAAGCCACTGCTATCCAAAAATAACATTCTGCTGCTTGCTAAAGATCACGTGGACAAGCCAGAAGGATGTGGAGCATGCAGCGTGACAATGATCCTAATCACCAGCGAATGGATAAAGCAGGATAGTGGTCAAAGTCCTGACCTTGATCCAATAGAAATGTTGTGAAAGGACCCTGAAGTGAGCAGTTTGTGAGAAACCCACCAGCGCGAGTTTAAGCTGTTCTGTACAGAGGAATGGGCTAAGATTCCCCTAAGCCGATGGATATTATTGTGTGTTTTCATGTGAAAATTAATTTGTAGTCATTTGAATTTAGAGGATGAATGCGGAACCTCAAGACAGACAAGCGCTGATGGCGTTTACATTTAGCAGACATCGTCGTCCAGAACAACATACAGAAGAACTTTGCATTCTTCTTAGTTGATGTTACCACATGATAGTATAAATAGACAACAGCCCAAGAACTCCATCCAAGTAAAACCCTGTTAGATTTCTTTTTTTATAAAGCATAAACAATCATAATGAAGAGGGACAATAGGTTTTGTTTAGTATTAAACAAAACCTATTGTTCCTCTTCTACAGAGAGCCAGTGAAGTGGATGCAGCAGTGTGGTGACTTTGGTAAATTGTAAACCAGATGTTCAGCTGCAGGGATCTGTTGTATGCACAATGTCTTGCCAGAAGAGAATTTTAATAGTATAGTTATGATACAACAAGAGACTGGACAAGCTCTGGGATGGCTTCCCTGAAAAATGAATGTTGTATTTTCCTGATTTTAGAGAGGGGATACCTGTATGTCTGGGTCAGTGTGGCAATGTGAGCATGGAAACTAGTTATCAATGATGACTCCCAAGAATTAAAGCATTCTCAGAGGGCGTTATGGAGGAGTTTATCTGGGAGTTGACAAGATCTTGACAAGGAGAAATGTCTCTAAAAACATAAAGCAGCTCAATGTTGTCACGATTTAGCTTCAGATGGTGAGTATGAGACATGCTGAGATGCGTGTGGAGAACTGCACACCTGATGGGGTGAAGGAGAGGATGAGTTAAATGTCAGCAGCGTTAGAGTGGTAGAATAATCCACGTGAGGTTATGACTGAACAGGTGTGGAGAGAGAAAATAAGAGTTCCCAGACCTGAGCCTTGTTGGACTCCAGCTGCGAGTGCATGAGGTGCAGATGTGGATCATTGTCATGCAGTCTTTTGCATTAGGGGAACTTTTTTTTAATTTTTATAATTTTTAGAACTGTTGGATAAAGTGGTCCCCTTCTTGCCTCAGGAACTGGAGATGCTTCTAGTTGTTGGAACACCATGTATAGGGACTTTTTAAGCTCCTACTTTAAGGTAGGGTCTTTTCTCAGCGCATAGGAACTCTGAGTGACGCAAGTATGCAGCGACTAGCCAGATGTAAGAATATGGTGATAGCGATGTAACTGTATAGTGAGTGGTCCAGACACAAGTGCCTATGGTCAGTTCAACTGCTGTTTTTAAATATATTTGTACAACAGCAGTCGTGTAAACAACAGGGGCCATATTCATAAAGATTTTTAGTGCTGAGAGTAGCTCCTAGTGATGAAATTGTAATAAAAATCCGGGTGGTTCCCTCTCAAAGTTATGAGTAGATCCTAGTCCAGATAAAAGTTATTCATAAAGCATATTAACCCCTAAAAGGTGAAAACCTCTTCAGAGGATGGAGGAGGACTTTTAGGAGGCTTAGGAGTTCTCTTAAGCAGAGGAGAAAATGGGAGAAAGGCTGCAAAAATATCAGCAGGGTAAATAAACTGTGAATAACATAAAGCAAATAATTGCATGTGTGCAATTAGTGTAAAATAGGCAGAAATAGCCTATGCCTGTTATTTCAAAGGCTTATAATGGGCTATACAGTATTTCCCTAATTAAGTGTATGTTTCTGTGTGGGAGAGTGAGAATGAGTGACAGGGGTGACAACCACACTTTTCAAAAGCAACCGGGTCAACCCCACCTCCTCACTGAGATAACAAGTTTTGAGTTCTCCTTGCTCAGAGTTGCTCTTTTTTTTCCATTTTTGAATCACTCTTAAGCTAGGAATTTTTAAGCTAAGTTAGGGGCTCTATAAGAGGATTCTTAAAATCTTTACGAATACGGCCCCTGATCTTCATCTTAAAACTGGAAAGAACACAGACAAATGGACTGACAGTGAAGTCCAGGCCTTACTGAGCCTATATGCGAAGGAGGAGATGCAATAGAAATAGCAGAAAAGGCCCTGGAATAAATGTTGTTCTTGGGGGAGCTCTGCAGTGGGGAACTCCTCTCAGATTAGTCCCTAGAACTGTCTGGTGTGAAAGCTGCTCGTGTGTGTGTGTTTGTGTTTGTGTGTGTTTGTGTTTGTGTGTGTGTGTGTGCGTGTGTGTGTGTGTGTGTGTGTGTGTGTGTGTGTGTGTGTGTGCGCGCGCGCACACATATGTGAGAGAGTAAGAGTTATTGATTGAAGAATTTTATTTCATTCGTATGAATGAACATCTGTTGACAATCAGTCATGCAACATGTGAGGAATAATAAGCAATGCACAATGTGCTGTTATTAGATAATAATAAACAGAAAATGGTGTAATGGAAGTGGAAGAACCATTAACAACCCTGTTTGGTTAGAAAGAGTTGCTTATGTAATTTCAGATGCAAGTTGTTAAAATCACAGGAAGTCACAAAAGTATGTTTCTGTTCCTTTGTGTTCAAAAGTATTTTGGCCAAAATGTCATGTCAGAATTTATTATTCAGTATAGAAATGATCGACTTAATTAGAAACAACTTGCTAGTATTAGGTTGGGCCCCCTTTTGCCGCCTTTGTGGTATAGAATTAAATAAGTTGTAGGAAATATTCCTCAGATTTTGGTCCATATAGACTTGATAGCACCACCTGTTGAATCTTTCTATTGGAGGAGAATGTGCATTTGATCACTGTTCTGTGCGTCTTTTAACATTCAGTGTTTTTATTACATACTTAGCCTGTGGTGGAGGCATTACGGGTATTGTTGTTTTTGTGGTTTCAGGACGAGGCGCGTGAGGAGGACGATAATGCACGGATCGACCCCGTAGGCCGAGCGGACACGAGTTTAGAACACACGGGAGTGAGCTCACTCGAGTAAGGTTTTCTCCTTACACACGTACACTACCCATCAAAGGCTTGAGGACATGTTGCTTTCTAGACTGGTTTTTAAACTGTTTTAAGTTAGTAAATGTATTGCGTACATTATAGTACTTATTTGAATCGATTACCTATTTTTAAATGTTTCTAAATGTGCACACACCGGACACTATATTACGTACACTTTGGTAGACCCAATTTTGCCTTCAGAACTGCCTTAATTCTTTGTGGCACAGATTCAACAAGGTGCTGAAAATAATCCTCAGAGATGACGTGTTACCATCACGCAGTCGCTGCAAATTTGTCGACTGTACATCCATTTATGTGAATCCCCTGTTCCACCACATCCCAAACGTGCTGGAGGCTGTTTGAGTACAGTGAAGTCACTGTCATGTTAACCAGTTTGAGATGATTTGAGCTTCGTGACATGGTGCATAGAAAATGGTACACTGTGGACATGGACATGGACATGGTCAGCAACGATACTCATGATGGCTGTGGCATTTAAATGATTGTCAGTTGGTGTTAGGGTACCCAAAGTGTCCTAAGAAAATCCTGCACACCATGACACCACCAGCAGCCTGCTTAAGTCACCTTTCGTCCCTGTCCTGATGCTTGGTTTGAACTTTAACAGGTTGCCGTGACCATGTCTACATTCCTAAATGCATTGAGTTGCTGCCATGTGATTGGCTGATTAGATATTTGCATTAAGGAGCAGTTACCTAACAAAGTACCCTCGTTAAAAATACAAGGATCTATAAATATACATGATAAATATACATTGTGATCCTCTAAGCAAACTTATTGCACAGACGCCATTTTTCAGTTTCATTCAAATCAATTCAGAAGTGAAAGCGTTAAACACCACACAATTTCGGTAAGGCCAGATACAGTGGGGCAAAAAAGTATTTAGTCAGCCACTGATTGTGCAAGTTCTCCTACTTAGAAAGATGAGAGAGGTCTATAATGTTCATCATAGGTACACTTCAACTATGAGAGACAAAATGAGAAAAATCCAGAAAATCACATTGTAGGATTGTCAAAGAATTTAATTGTAAATTATGGTGGAAAATAAGTATTTGGTCACTGACAAAAGTTCAACTCAATACTTTGTAACATAACCTTTGTTGCCAATGACAAAGGTCAAACGTTTCCTGTAAGTCTTCACCAGGTTTGCACACACTGTAGCTGGTATTTTGGCCCATTCCTCCATGCAGATCTCCTCTACAAATTTTCTATGGGGCTGAGGTCTGGAGACTGGCTAGGCCACTCCAGGACCTTGAAATGCTTTTTATGGAGCCACTCCTTCGTTGCCTGAGCGGTGTGTTTGGGATTCATTGTCATGCTGGGAAGACCCAGCCACGTTCCATCTTCAAATGCTTTCACTGATGGAAGGAGGTTTGGCTTTAAAATTTCAAGATACATGGCCCCGTTCATGTCTTCCCTTAACACGGATCAGTCGTCCTGTCCCCTCTTTTGCAGAAAAAACATTCCCCAAAGCATGATGTTTCCACCTCCATGCATCCCAGTGGGTATGTGCTTTTGGGATGCAATTCTTTTTCCTTTCAAACATGACCAGTTGAGTTTTAATTACCAAAAGTTCTATGTGGTTTCATCCATCTGACCACATGATATTCTCCAATCCTCTTCTGGATCATCCATATGCTCTCTGGCAAACTTCAGACGGGCCTGGACATGTACTGGCTTAAGCAGGGGGACACGCCTGGCACTGCAGGATCTGAGTCCCTCTCAGCGTAGTGTGTTACTGATGGTAGCCTTTGTTACTTTGGTCCCAGCTCTCTGCAGGTCATTCATCAGGTCCCTCCGTGTAGTTCTGGGATTTTTGCTCACTGTTCTCATGATCATTTTGACCCACCGGATGAGATCTTGCATGGAGCCCCAGATCGAGGGAGATTACCAATGGTTTTGTATGTCTTACAATTGCTTCCACAGTTGATTTACTCACACCAACCTGCTTGCCTATTATATATTCACTCTTCCCAGCCTGGTGCAGGTCTACAGTTTTCTTCGTGGTGTCCTTCGACAGCTCTTTGGTCTTGGCCATGGTTGAGTTTGGAGTCTGATTGTGGACAGGTGTCTTTTATACAGATAACGAGGTCAAACAGGTGCCATTAATACAGGTAACAAGTGGAGGACAGAAGAGCTTCTTAAAGAAGAAATCTTGCTTGTTTGTGGGAGACCAAATACTTATTTTCCACCATGATTTACAATTAAATTCTTTAAAACTCCTACAATGTGATTTCCTGGATTTTTTTCTTCATTTTGTCTCTCATAGTTGAAGTGTACCTATGATGAAGCTTACAGACCTCTCTCATCTTTCTAATAGGAGAACTTGCACAATCAGTGGCTGACTAAATAGTTTTTGCCCCACTGTAATTGGCAGAACGTCTCTTTCCTCTTCAGATATCTCTTTCACAACTGTGCTGCTTAAGGTCATTCAGTATTAAACTATGTAAATTAAAGAAGTGCAAGGTGTCCTCAATGTTTTGACAGGCAGTGTATACACACACACACACACACACACACACACACACACACACACACATGCATTTAAGGACTCACACCAACTTCAATTCATTTGTATTTTTGTTGTATTGTTTGTTTTTAATCTTCCCGTTCCTCACCACTGCAGTTTGATATGCAGGTAATGAATTTGAACCACCTTTGTTTGCTCTTGTGTTATTGTTTCTTCTCATGGGATGTCTTTATCTAAGACATATTTATTTAATTCAAAGATTGTTTGTCTGCTTTAGCTTCAGTCCTCATCTAAAGGATTTTTTTTGTCCCTCCTCATTTAAAATCCAACTTGACTAATTAGTAATCAGCTTAAATAGAGATGCACCGATTGATTGGCCGGTGACTGGAATCAGTGTCATATAACAGCACATTTAGCTGCACTTGCACACGGCACCACAGCGACACAAACACAGCCACGCATGAAACACACAGTGCTTTCACTAACATTTATTCACAACTCGATTCTGCTTTAAACACAGTTCAAGCTTTAAACTGTGTGTTTATGAGACATCGGTGCTGACACGCTGATGATGACAAAGTGTTAGATCTCAGTTCTGCTTCGATGCTACTACTTAGTTCACAAAATAGTCTCTTCCTATATAGTGCAGTGTTAATGAGAGAGAGCAGTGGTATTTCGGTTACAGCCATGTATTCAGTGTTTTAGTTCTTCAGAGTAAATGAGTGCTGTTTACAGCATGCATGACGAAAGAAAGCAGTGGAGGAACAACTCCAAAAACACCCGGAACAATTTAATAAGACGTTTAAAACAGCATCACCTTGCTGAATATGTGGAGTTTGACAAAGCTGAAGCTAACTCTGCAGAGAGTGCAGAACCAGACAAGCAAGCGGCTGCTGCTGTCTTTCTTTAGCCGGAACCGGCCGGTCATATGTTAAAAAAACAATCCGAAATCGGAATCAGAGTAGAAAGCTGCAATCAGTGCACCTCTAAACTTAAGAGATAATTGAGATAACCCATATTACAGCAGCAAAGTTGGGCGGCATGGTGTCGTAAGTGGTTAGAGCGGTCGCCTCACAGCTCTAGAGATCCCTTGTTTGTGAAGCAGCAACCCATACCTACAGTACCAGTCAAAAGTTTGGACACATCTTCTCATTCAATGTTTTAATTTTTTCCTACATTGCAAATGAATACTGAAGGCTTCCAGACTATGAAGGAACACATAAGGAATCATGTAGTAAACTTCAAAATGCTAAACAAACCAAAATATGTTTTAGATTTTAGTTTCTTCAAAGTAGGCACCTTTTGCTTTGATTACAGATTTGCACACTCTTGGCAGTTTCTTAATCAGCTTCATGAGGTAATCACCTGAAATGGTTTTCCAACAGTCTTGAAGGAGTTCCCAGAGGTGCTGAGCACTTGTTGACTGCTTTGCCTTCACTACACGGTCCAACTTATTCCAAACCATCTCAATTGGGTTCAGTTCAGGTGATTGTAGAGGCCAGGTCATCTGATGCAACACTCCATCACCCTTTTTCTTGGTCAAATAGCCCTTACATAGCCTGGAGCTGTGTTTGGGGTCATTGTTCTGTTGAAACACAATGGTCCCACTAAGCACAAACCAGATGGGATGGCATGTCGCTGCAGAATGCTGTGGTAGTAATGCTGGTTAAGTGTGCCTTGGATTTTGAATAAATCTCCAACAGTGTCACCAGCAAACTGCACACGTAGGAACCATCCGCTCACCTTTTCTGCGTCTTACAAAGACAGCGTTTGGAACCAAAAATCTCAAATTTGGACCCGTCAGACCAAAGGACAGGTTTTCACTGGTCTAATGTCCATTCTTTGTGTTCCTTGGCCCAAGCCATTCTCTTCCTCTTGTTGTTCTTCCATAGAAGTGGCCTCTTGGCAGCAATTCGGCCATAAAGTCCAGATTCACGCAGTCTTCTCTGAACAGTTGATGTACTGCTTGAACTCTGTGAAGAATTTAGCTGTTCTCTTATCTGGGTGATGTTAACTTGCGGTTTCTAACTCTGATGAAATTATCCTGTGCAGGTAACTCTTGGTCTTCCTTTCCTAGGGCGGTCCTGTTGAGAGCCAGTTTCATCATAACGTTTGGTGGTTTTTGTGACCGCACTTGAGGATACTTTCAAGTTCTTGAAATTTTTCTTATTGACTGACCTTCATTTCTTAAAGTAATGATGGACTGTCGTTTTTCTTTACTTAGTTGAGTAGTTCTTGCCATAATATGAATTAGAACATGACTCAAATAGGGCTATTGACTGTATACCAACTCTGTCTCTTCACAACTGATTCTTTCAAACACATTAAGAGGGCAAGAAATTCAGGAAATTAACTCTTGACAGCTGTTAACTGAACGCCATTCCAGGTGACTACCTCATCAAGCTGACTGAGGAAATGCCAAGATGTGCAAAGCTGTCAACTAAGCAAGAGGTGCCTACTTTGAAGAATCTAAAATTTAAAATACATTCTGGTTTGTTTAACACTTTTTTGTTTACTAAATAATTCCATATGTATTTCTTCATAGTTTGGATGACTTCAGTATTAATCTGCAATGCAGAAGAAACACTGAATTTGAAGGTGTGTCCAAACTTTTGACTGGTACTGGTATTCAGGAACAAGCTCAACTCTATCCTGTGAATTAAGAGACTGAATCACCCCACAAACCTTAACCAGGATGAGCACTGTTAAAAATGTTTAAACAAAAGCAGTTTGATCATGGGGATGAAACTTTTGACATGTTTGCTCTCCAGTACGGTGCACATGCTGCAATCTTAGGACACACCGCATTTCTGATGTTGCGGTGGCATAACGCATATCGCACCATAATTATGCAGCACACTGTGTACCGTGCAGGCGTGTGATGCAATGGCTGCTACACACATCCTTAGCTTTCCTCCTGCAGTCAGATATGAAGAGCCATAGAAGAAGTTCATTATGGTAGCAGTACTTGGTTGTTTGCCTTTTCATTAGCCATGTTTGTAACCTGCTTGTTTTTATTGCTAAAATCCTTGACCAAAAAAAATACGCTGGGGTTATGTTTCGATCCTCGAACCCATTGTAAGTTGAATGCATCCTAAACCGTGGGGGCAAAATCATTAACACAAAGCCCATCTTATAATAAAGTGTTGAATATCTCATGTCATTTACCGTATTTTCCGGACCATAAAGCGCACCGGGTTATAAGATGCATTAAATGAAACAAAACTCTTAAGTTCCGTTGGAAGCTCAGTTTGGTCTTTACCTGGCGCAGGGCGTCTTCTTGCTTCCTCTGCTTCCGTACCATTGATTCGTTAATGTTGAATTCTCTCACAGCTGCTCTATGTCCATGTTGTACTGCGTGACTGATAGCGTTGGGTTTGAAATCCGCTTCGAAAGTTAATGAATGAATGCACGTACCCTAATGCTGAAGCACATACCGTATTACTCCGCGATGCTGTGCACTACGGTGGCCGTAAGCATCGTAACCTACCAAGGCCGTGCTAAAACATTTTGACAGATTTATGAGCACCGTGTACCATCTACAGTCGGTTCTAGGTCAGAAAGCACAACCAGAATTAATTCATACATTAGGTGCACCGCATTTTAAGGCGCTCTGTCGATTTTTGAGAAAGTTAAAGGATTTTAAGTGCGCCTTATGGTCCGAAAAATACGGTAATGAATAATGTATTGAAAGTGAAAAACAAAAACAAAATGGTTAGTCCATTGGCGGACTGAGGGTGCTGCTGCTCAACTCAGTCAGTTGAGTGCTTCCCCTCTAATGCCCAGCGTTTGTGGGAGAGTATCGTACCGTGTATCACTTGCAACATTCAGAATAGGGTTTCTGCTGTATGTGTCTTACTGGATTCTCATCATAAAAGTCGAAAAATCATAAACTGATCCATCATAATCCAAGCAGCATCTGTATAGGCACTTGAAAGCTTCTGACAGAAACTCATTGTTGACTACTTTACCAACCGATGCCTCTGAAGAATTGATGCATTATGAAAAAGAAAATCACTATTGTTGTGTTTGGGATGGAACACTGTTGCTGCTGGTAGAGAACTGTTGATGTGTGGTAATGTTGATGTGATGTTCTTTGTATTTTTTTATTCCATGTTTGTTTGTTTTATTTGACGTTGCTCTCCGCGTCAGTGCCCATTTTAAGGACAGACACAAGGTTATATCGATACACAGGGTTACTTCCAAGCTAGTCATATATATACTCAGACCGAGCCAATTTGGAGTAATCAGTTAACCTGAAGCACAGTCTTTGGACTGTGGGAGGAAAATGGAGGACCCGGAGTAAACCGACCCAGACACGGGGAGGACATGCAGACTCCACACAGAAAGGACTCAGACTGCACCACCTGGGGATCGAACCCAGGACCTTCTTGTTTCTTGCCACCCCTTATATTCCCTGTGTCTCTTTGCATTGTTGCATGCTGTGTGACTCTCATATTCTCTATTTTGCAATATTGATTATTTTATTTATGTATTATTGTTTATATGCTATATGTTATCAAATGTTAAATATTAAATATATTTTATGTTCTTAATAATATTGCATTTTCTTAATTTATTATAGTTTATATATTATTATACACATTTATCTTTGTATTTTCTTAAATTATATTCTCAGTTTCACATGGTATATTTAGCATTGTATGTTAATTCTTATGTATATCACCTAGGCTGCCCTTTGTGTGTCCTCCCAAGATTTCTTCCTCATCACATTTAGGGATTTTTTTCCCTTGCCACTGTCACTCTAGGCCTGCTTCATTGGTACTGGGCCTGGATAGCTGTAAAGCTGCTTTGAGGTTATGCATGCTTGTAAAAAGCGCTATAGACATAAATTTGACTTCAATTGATCGGAACTGCAGGAAGCTCCACCCCTGAGAAAATTTAGGTACCAAAAAACATACAGCTAGAACGGGTGGCACTGTGCTGATGACTGTTGGAAAACACAGCTCAAGTTTCAAATCTGGCTGCATCAGTAGATGGATAGAGGTAGATCTCCAGGAAAAGGTCACCACTGCAATAAAATGCACAAATCAGCCAGTGTGTGCTCTGAAGTTGGTTTAGGCTTATACCACAAAGCAGACTCTGAAAATTGTGTACTTATCAGTGTGAACTGGGAGGGACTGGGCAGGCTCCTAAGCCTTTCTTCTGTATAGACCTGCATTTTTAGTTCTTTTTGTGTTTCATTTAAAGTTGCCTTTCATGATTGTGTTTTGTTATATTTAACCAATGGGATTTCTTGGTGTTTGTAGTGATATAATGAAGCTGGTGGAGGTGTCTAATGATGGAGGACCTCTGGGCATCCATGTCGTGCCTTTCACTGGCCGGGACCGCAGGTAATGTGTCTGAAGACAACAAATAGTGTGAACTAGATTATTAGCAGTTAATGTCATGAACTGTGCTGATGAAGCAGTTAAGGAACTCTACTGTGGACCAATACCAGTATTTCAGTAATTATTTGTTTAAACTATTACTATCAACTTATTAATTCAATAACATCTAGGCCACCCAAGGAGGTTGGACCCTTTTTGAGTCTTAGTCCTCCCAAGGTTTCTTCCTTATAACGCTTGGGGAGTTTTCCCTTGCCACTGTCGCCCCAGGCTTGCTCGATTTGGGGTTTATATGGGGTTACTCCGGGTTTATATGGCGCAGACAATAATCCGATTTCTACTTTGCAACCAGCCATTAATCTCACAGAAGGATGTGATGTAAATTTGCACAAAATTTCATAATTAAATGATGAAATTCTTAATTTTTTCAAGCATATGCTGTGTTTTAGAGTCTCCCCAAAAGTGTTTGGTAGCCGTTTCATAGATGATGTCTGTTGCCAGATCCCATGAGAGAGACAAGCAACCAGGTCTGTGGAAACCTGAAGAAGCGAGGTTCTTAGACTAAGCGGACCTGGCAAACATGATAGACATGTTGGGCTTCCTTTGCTTGCATGCACAGATTGAGAAAACCGATTTGAAATCACAGTAAGGGTATATATGTGCTGAGAAATCATATTACTGAGATAAAACCCAGCGCACTCAGGTTTCTTAATCTGATTTCTAGATCTTAATCTGATCTGAGAAATCGTAGTATGCCGTTTACATGACCACTTGAATAATAAAGATAACCGCACGTATGATTATGATTGGATTATTAAGTGCATGTAAACATGCTCACTGATCCAGCACTGAGCCTCTTAAAAGGTTCAAATCCAAATCCTAAGGCTGTTTCACTCTTAATATCAATCATCATGAATAAATGTTAAGGGCTTTTTGTAGGTTATTTCTTTGCATGGGAATGTTTGCTTCCAACACTGTAGATTGCATTGCATTCAAATTAAGTGTGTGTTATAACAGGGGAATTAAACCAATCAGATGGGGTTGTGTATTTAAACAGCAGCTCAGTTCATGCTGGCTGAACTAATCTAGCTGAGAGCTTTTTTCATATTTAAAATCCTCCTTTTCTCTGTAAAGGTCAATAGCCTGTGCACGCTGGAGAGGTTAAACCAAAGCAGATATTCATGCTGCAGATTGACAGCCAGCCAGTGGATGAAGATTGCTGTCATTTATTCTCTTTTCCTTTTCTTTAAATCAGACACTTGGAGGTTTTTATTGCACTGGAGAACTATTTTATAAATGAATGTGCCAGCTGCTTATGAATCCTGGAAACGGATTAAAGGGAGAATTATGGAGCTCAGTGCGGGTGCAAATCTTATAATAGAACTGAAGACAGGACTAAATGTTTAGTTTGTGTTTGTCTATGTGACAATTTTTATATGAAAAACCTACAGTATAGTATTAATCACACGAAATTTGCTGTATAAACTTCATTGTCTTGCATAAGTATTCACACGCTTGAACTTTTCCACTTTTTGTATTGTTGGAGCCTGGAATTGTAATGAACTTAACTGGAATTATAGGTCATGATTCTACATAATCCTGTCCATTGTAAAGTGTGAAGAAACCCACTGTGGTTCCCAGTGGTTCCCAATTTTTTTCCTCCCAGGCCACCTTTTTTTGTAAATGTCGCTCGGATGGTCTTTAAACTGCACATACCTGTATTACCTATTGATTGTCTGTGGTGGTTGGTTGGTTGGAGGACTCTGGTAAGTGGTATCACATCAGTAGTATGTGATCATTTAAACATAAACTAAGATGTTCTAGCTCTTTCATTATTTATCATTTCTGGTTTTCAAGTGGTGATGATTGGTTCGTATGAGATTGAATTGTAGTATCTTTCTGAAATAATCAAGTAGAATCTGTCGTGTGTCTTTGTTGCTGTGTGCAGGACATTGGGTCTGTTAGTGAAGCGGCTGGAGAGTGGAGGGAAGGCGCAGGAGCAGAGTTTGTTTCAGGAGAATGACTGCATCATTCGCATCAACAATGGGGACCTGTGCAATGTCCGCTTTGAACAGTAAGGCTAGCTGCATTGTATGGGCTACTTTCATTCCCTAACCCACTCCTAATATAGTTCTGAGTGGCTACTTAACTCTACCTACACCCTCCACTATAGCGTTATTCAGTTATATTGGTTATTTATTAGTCAAGAGGCAAGATGTATTTAGAGGGATAAATCTGTAAATATGTGACAGGCAGCAGGGTCCTTCAAAAAGTCCCTTTGTGCCACTATGTTATACTGACATCTTCAAAAGTAGGCCTGATTTGGAATACGCAGGAACCAGGCTGGAGTTGTCTTCAGAAAGCCTTAACCCAATTTAACTTACCCTAACCAAACTTAACTACTGGAGGACATACAGTGGGGCAAAAAGTATTTAGTCAGTCACTGATTGTGGAAGTTCTCCTACTTAGAAAGATGAGAGACGTCTGTAATATTCATCATAGGTACACTTCAACTATGAGAGACAAAATGAGAAAAAAAAAACAGGAAATCACACGGTAGGATTTTTAAAGAATTTAATTGTAAATCATGGTGGAAAAAAAGTATTTGGTCACCCACAAACAAGAAAGATTTCTGGCTCTCGCAGACCTGTAACTTCTTCTTTAAGAAGCTCTTCTGTCCTCCACTCGTTACCTGTATTAATGGCACCTGTCTGACCTCATTATCTGTATAAAAGACACCTGTCCACAGCAACAGTCAGACTCCAAACTCAACTATGGCCAAGACCAAAGAGCTGTCAAAGGACACCAGTGAGAAAATTGTAGACCTGCACCAGGCTGGGAAGAGTGAATCTATAATAGCAAGCAGGTTGGTGTGAATAAATCTACTGTGGGAGCAATTGTAAGACATACAAGACTAATGATAATCTCCCTCGATCTGGGGCCCCACACAAGATCTCATCCCGTGGGGTCAAAATGATCATGAGAACGAAGAGCAAAAATCCCAGAACTACAAGGAGGGACCTGATGAATGACCTGCAGAGAGCTGGGACCAAAGTAACAAAGGCTACCATGAGTGACGCACTACGTCGAGAGGGACTCAGATCCTGCAGTGCCAGGCGTGCCCCCCTGCTTAAGCCAGTGCATGTCCAGGCTTGTCTGAAGTTTTCCAGAGAGCATATAGATGATCCAGAAGAGCATTGGGAAAATATCATGTGGTCAGATGAAACCAAAATAGAACTTTTTGGTAAAAACTCAACTCGTCGTGTTTGAATGCTGAGTTGCATCCCAAGAACACCATACTTACTGTGAAGCATGGAGGTGGAAACATCATGCTTTGGGGCTGTTTTTCTGCAGAGGGGACAGGACAACTGATCCGTGTTAAGGGAAGAATGAACGGGGCCATGTATCGTGAGATTTTAAGCCAAAACCTCCTTCCATCAGTGAGAGCATTGAAGATGGAACGTGGCTGGGTCTTCCAGCATGACAATGATCCCAAACCCACCGCTCAGGCAATGAAGGAGTGGCTCCGTAAAAAGCATTTCAAGGTCCTGGAGTGGCCTAGCCAATCTCCAGACCTCAGCCCCATAGAACATTTGTGGAGAGAGTTGAAAGTCCGTGTTGCCCAGCAACAGCCCCAAAACACCACCAGATTTTCTTAATTTATGGCACCAGTTATATTCCTTTATCTGATTAATTCAAACACAGACACACCTCATTCCACTTGATGAGGTACTAATTAGGTGATCACTTGAACTAAATCTTATTTATTGAGGAAATGTACAAGACTGAACTTTCCCAAGCTAAACCATTAACACATTAGAATTATTTGGTTAAAAAATGAATATAAACATGTTTTCTTTGTATTATTATTTATATTTTATGGCCGTTTTGGCCAGTTGTCATTTACAGCAAATAAGTCCACTTGTCATTTCTGTAAAGTAAAGTAGTTTTATTTGGAATCTGGCAGTAATTTGTAGCATGAAACAAAAATGCTCCATTACACTCACACACATGCAGTGCATACAAATAGTAAACCAGAGAAACATGTATTCCCGTGCTGTATATACCGTTGTCTAATGTTCTGTAGTTTTATATGCTCAGTTTTATGTTCTTCGTAATATTGTACTATCTTTAATTTGTTATAGTCAATATATTATTATATTTTGTTTTATTTCTCATGCATGTTTTTTTAATTAAGGTTCTCCGTGTTATTTTTTTCTATTCGGTGTATTTAAACTGTTACTATAAAGTTACTATTTAGGTAATTTAATTGCATTATTGCATATATTATCTGGGCTGCCCAAGGACGTTGGGTCCCAATTCTCTATTGCAGAAGGTGCTATATAAATACTTTTAACTTAACTTGAGTGCCATGACCAAACATCTGTAAACCTGTAAAGGTTGTAAATTTGTTTAAATTTTTTTTAAAGAAATCTCTGTATATTTAATATCCATTTGTATTGCTCAGTTGGAACATAACCTGATTTACACTCACTTTCTCTTATCTTCTCTACCATAGCCGGTCTTTACTGGCTGTGGTGTTAAACACAGCTTGACCAACTGTGGTTTAACGCAGACGTTATTCAAACTGACGTTGTTTGGTGTCTGTGTTTGTTTTCTTCAGAGCCCAGAACATGTTCCGTCAGGCCATGCGTACTCCACTCATCCGCTTCCATGTCATCCCGTCAGTCTTGAGAGCGGAATACGAGCAAATCTCGCAAGCAGACCGGAACCCCATCCTCAACCCCACCCATGTGAACTGCTACAGCCCCACCTCCGTCACCAGTACCTCAGACGTCAACCAGTCTCCACAACGAACTCCTCAGTCCAGGCCGTACCCACGAAACGAGCCGTTACAGCATCCTGTCAGCTTGATGGCTAAACCCCCGTCAGGTCGTTCCACTTCCCCTCATAGGGCTATAAGCTCCACCCCCACTCCCAGCTTCAGCAAGAGGATTGAACGCAGACTTGGAATTCAGCTCAAAAAAGGTAACCGTACTTACTGTCTAGTTCAATGCCTTATAGTGTTTACAAGTCAGAATAACAGTAAACAGTACGTACTTGTGTTATTATGGTGTGTGTATCTGTGTGTGTGTACACATGAAAAATTTTGGGCACCCCTGATAATTTTCATCATTTTTCTTTATAAATCATTGGCTGTTCGGATCAGCAACTTGAGTTAAATATATCATATAGCAGATGAACACAGTGATATTTGAGAAGTGAAATGAAGTTTATAGGATTTACAGAAAGTGTGCAGTAATTATTCAAACAAAATTAGGCAGGTGCATAAATTTGGGCACCCTTGTCGTTTTATTGATTTGAATACCTTTAGCACTAATTATTGGAACACAAAATTTGTTTTGTAAGCTCATTGACTCTTGACCAACATACACAGTTGAATCCAATTATGAGAAAAGGTTAAGGTGGCCAGTTGCAGGTTTTTCTCCTCTTTGCATCTTCTCTGGCAACAGACTCCTCAAAACAACTCTCAAATGACCTGAAAACAAAGATTGTTCAACATCATGGTTTAGAGGAAGGATACAAAAAGCTCTCTCAGAGATTTCAGCTGTCAGTTTCCTCTGTGAGGAACATAGTGAGGCAATGGAAGACCACAGGCACAGTTGTAGTTAAGGAACTCCCGAAGTGGCAGACCAAGAAAAATCTCAGATAGGCAGAGGCGAAGGATGGTGAGAACAGTCATAGTCAAGCCACAGACCACCTCCAAAGACCTACAACCTCATCTTGCTGCAGATATTGTCACTGTGCATCGTTCAACTATTCAGCACACTTTGCACAAGGAGAGGCTGTATCTGAGAGTAATGCAGAAGAAGCCTTTTCTGCAGACACGCCACAAATAGAGTCGCTAGCGGTGTGCTACAGCACATTTCGAGAAGCAAGTTTCATTTGGGAATAAAGTGCTGTGGACTGATGAAACTAAAATTGAGTTATTTGGACATAGTAAGGGTGGAAAAAGGACACAGCATTCCAAGACAAACACTTGCTACCCACAGTAAAATTTGGTGGCGGTTCCATCATGCTGTGGGACTGTGTGGCCAGTGCAGGTACTAGGAATCTTGTTAAAGTTGAGGGCAGCATGGATTCCAGTCAATATCAGCGGATTTTTGAGAACAATGTTCAAGAATCAGTGACAAAGTTGAAGGTGCACCGGGGCTAGATACTTCAAGACAACGACCCTAAACACTGCTCAAAATCTACTAAGGCATTCATGCAGAGGAACAAGTACAACGTTCTTGTACGTTCTTGCCATCTCCGTCCCCAGACCTGAATGTTATTGAAAGTCTGTGGGCTGTCCATGCTCGGAAACCATCAAACCTGACTGAACTGGAGATGTTTTGTAAAGAAGAATGGTCCAAAATACCTTCAACCAGAACCCAGACTCTCACTGGAAGCTATAGGGAGCGTTTAGAGGCTGTTTGTGCAAAAGGAGGATCTACTAAATATTGATGTAATTTTTCTATTGGGGTTCCCAAATTTATGCACCTGTCTAATTTTGTTTGAATAATTATAGCACACTTTCTGTAAGCCCTATAAACTTCATTTCACTTCTCAAATATCACTGTGTTCATCTGCTATATGATATATTTATCAGAAATTGCTGATCCGAACAACCAATGACTTATAAAGGAAAATCATGAAAATGACCAGGGCTGCCCAAACCTGTGCATGCTACTGTAAAACATTCACGGGCCAGTTTATTAGGTACACCTGTTTAACTACTTGTCAACACAAATATCCAATCACAAGGCAGCAACTGATCTAAGCGACTTTGAACATGGCATGGTTGTTGGTGCTATACAGGCTAGTCTGAGTATTTCAGAAACTGCTGGTCTACTGGGATGTTCACACACAGCCATCTCTAGGGTTTATAGAGCATGGTCCGAAAGAGAGAAAATACCCAGTGAGGGCAGCTCTCTGGGCAAAAATTCTGTGTTGATGTCAAAGATTAGAGGAGAATGGCCAGCCTGGTTTGAGCTGATAGAAAGGCAACAGTAACTCCAACAACCGCTCGTTACAACCAAGATCTGCACACAGCATATCGATTCGTGAACGAATGGGCTACAGCAGCAGAAGATCACACTGGGTTATACTCCTGTCAGAGAAAAAAACGCTAACTGAGGCTGCAATTCGCACAGGCTCACCAAAACTGGGCAATAAAATATTGTAAAAATGATGCCTGGTCTGACGAGTCTCGATTTCTGCTGCAACTTTCAGGTGGTAGGGTCACAATTTGGTCCTGTCTTGTATCAAAGGCACACCTTAGGCCCCTTAATACCAGTTGAGCATCATTCAAATGCCTCCCTCAGTATTGCTGCTGACCATGCCCATTTCTTTATGAGCACATCTTCTACACACCATTTCACAAAGCTCAAATAGTCTCAAACTGGTTTCTTGAACGTGAAAATGAGTTCACTGTGCTCAAATGGCCTCCACTGTCACCGGATCTCAATCCAATAGAGCACCTTTGGGATGTGGTGGAACATGGTAACATGTGAGTATGGCCCGAAACCTGTGGAATGTTTGCAGCACTTCTTTGAATCATTGCCTTGAAGAATTAAGGCAGTTCTGGAAGCAAAAGGGGATCCAGTGTGATCAAGTAGGCCGCAGCGTAAAAAATCTCCTCAGCCTCCAGACCTCCAACTGCCAGAGCCAAACAAATTATACAGATGCAGTAGTATGATACTAGGCAATAGGCATTTATTCTGTTCACTGAACTTGCCTAACAGAAGATAAAGGGAGATGACTACGACTGCAGAACTCGATAACATGGACACTGGACTTTTGGCCCATACAGCTTTCAAACAAACCTCAGACTTACTGTTTGCATTTGCTGGCATGTACTTGATCTTACACACAGCATGAGAATGCATAAAACAATTTACTACGGTGCTCCAGAAGCGTCTAAGCATGTCTGCAGTTTCTGTTTTGTCTCTGATGCCTTTCACTCTGATCCGTTCAGCTGCATCTTCCCAAAAAGGATGGACCTGTGACTGATCAGCGATAGTGACAGGAAAAGAAACAGGAATGAGGCAGATAGAGAGCATGTCAAAGAAGAAGCAATGATAGAGACACACACAGACCGACATAGACATTGACATATAGACAGGGACTGAGAGATGAAGACAGATAGACACGTACTGGGAGAGAGACAGGCAGGCACAGAAAAACAGAGAGGCAGGCAGACAGGGATAAAGAGAGACAGACAGTCAGGCAGGGAGAGAGAGAGGCAGACATTCAGGTGGGGACAAAGACGCAGACAGATGGGGACAGTGAGGTGTAGACGAACAGAGAGGGGCAGGCAGACAGTCATTGTTAGAGAGACATAGACAGATGGAGAGAAAGACAAGCAGACATACAGTTGGGGACAAAGCGAGGCAGACAGTCAGGCAGGACAGAGGGAGGCAGCCAGACAGATGGGAGCAAAAACATAGCAGACAGACGGATGGGGCAAAGTGGGGCAGATGGACAGATGACAACAGAGAGAGGCAGGAAGACAGAAAGGGACAGCGAGAAACTGGCAGACAGGTGGGGACAGAGAGAAGCAGACAGTCAGGCAGGGACACAGGCAGGCAGACGTTCTGACAGGGATGCAGACAGAACAGACTGGGAGAGGACAGACAGAACAGTGTTCTTTTCAGGATCAGGTTCTTTTCAGTGTAGTTGTCATTCTGTTTATGCCAGGCCCACCTAGAGTGTTTGTTTACAAAAAGCACCAGCCATTTGCATTTGTGGTTGGATGGCATGAAGGGCTTTTTCCTGTAAAATCTTCCTAGTAATCTGTTGGAATAGAGCTGGTGACTTTACTGACCCCGAGATGCTACTTTTTCTTCGGCAACTCCCAACAGTGATGCCATCTGACTGTGTGGGAGCAAACTTCACTAGGATCCTCATCCAGACAAGTTTGTCACAGTTCCAGGTGCCTGGGACTTTTTAAGTATTGTTCTGACTTTTCAGGCAAGTAGGGTTTCTTTGTTTGTTTGTTTATGGCCATACACCGACTTAAGTTCAATACACATTTCTCATTTTAAAATTGTGATCTGCTGTCTTTGGAAGTCATGGATTCTGCTTGAAAGGTCATAAACAATGATAAGCTATAACATATAAATATAAACATTGCTTCTGTTACGTTTTGTTTTTCTAGAATTTCTAGGCGTGCCGATAATTGGTACATGTGGTTTTTAAAAAATAATTTAGTTGATGAGATTTTTTTTTCTCAGACTAAAATAATTCTAATTAAATTAAAGGCTGGGTACAAACTCCATGCAAATACTCATGCTTTTGGGTGCCTGACTAGTACCAGTGTAACCTTGCTCCTGTTGTGAATAGCCATTGATGCTATGATGATGTTTAAAAAAAAAAAAATCCACCGTAATGTATGTATCACCAAGAGTTTAACCATGACGTGACTATGAGGATCCTTCAAACCTCATCTTGTTTTTTAAAAATGTAACTAATTATATAATTAATGTCATACTGAAAATATGAGAGAAATCTAAACTTTAATTGAAGTGAATAAAATAAATAACGCTTTTCAAAACGAAGTGGTTTTTAACTAAACCAGGAGTCGTTTCTCTAACGGCAATTATGGACATATTTAGGTATATAGCTATTTTTTTTTTTTTTTTGAGTCATTGCCTGATTAGTGAAGGTCATTACATTAGTTTGTGCCTTCTCTGTATATAAATATGTAGGGGCGTTTGGCCCATGTCAATGCCCCAGTAAAACAGGGAGCTTTTAAGTCTTCCTAAACATTCAGGTAACTTTTTTTTTATATATATATAAATGTCAGCATTAGGGCTGCAACTAACGATTATTTTAATAATCAATTAATCGGTCGATTATTTTTTCGAATTATTCGATGAATCGGGTAAAAAAAAAACAAAAAAAACTTTCCATGTCTTTATTCAGAAATATAACATTAAATAACAAAGCAAATAAGTGCTTACAATAAATGAATAATAATAAATTAAATTTATTAATAAATTAAAATAACAAATTAAATAATAAAGAAACATAAGTGCATCTCTGATGCAAACACTACATACAAACTCATTCACTCCCTTTCTTTAGGAACTTTGCATTGCAATCCTGGCTAAAGCTGGCTCTCTTTTTTTAGAGACTATGGCCCTGTCCACTTGAACACGGGTATTTTTCTATGCGTTTTGACATTTCGTCCACACGAAAACGGCGTTTTGGGTCACTGAAAACGGACTTTTTTTTTGCAAAACTCCTCCCAGGGTGAAGATTTTCAGAAAGATTTTTCTTGCTTGTAACGTCATTTGTGCGCCGTTATCTCCTTTGTTTACATGAGGCGATTTTGTGCAATAGCGGACGTAGCCAAAATAGTGCCACATAGGACTGCTGGACATAGCCTTAATGCTAACTTGTTTAGAAGATTCCGCGTCCCCGCCGGCTCCGCCTCGCTCCGTGCAATCACTCGTGTTTTTTTTTTTTTCCTCCAACGCTGACCGCAAGTGCCACAAGTAACGTAAGCGGATATGATAAGGCGAGGGACATATAAATCATGCGACACGACGAATCGATAGTGAAATTCGTTGTCGACACTTTTAATAATCGATTTTTATCGATTCGTTGTTGCAGCCCTAGTCAGCATGTTTCAATTCCAATTTGTTTCATTTCTATGGCTACCAGTAATTGGGATGCCAATTATTAAACATTTTGTTTGGTGAGGGTTTTCTTTTTCTCCAGTGTAACTACACATTATTAAAGATCATATCTCTCTGTATATGTATGGAATGAAATATTACTTCACGTAGTAACTTAGCTGGGTGTCTTTAAACTTATCAATTTGCACTTATCTGTCTCAGCTAAAGTTTCTTTTCTTAAATTCAGCTCTCCCACGTATGAAATTCTTCTCTATAATACTGCACTGAAACCCCTAACCCCATAGGAGCACCTCGGGAAAGTGCTGAATTCTCCATCTCCAAAGGTTGTGCCTTTTAGGTGAACAAGCAGGATTTCTTGGTCTTGTTGAATGTCGGTAAAGGTTACCGTATTGTTGATGGTAGGGAAATGTCAGGTTCTGTGATCCACTGTGGCTTTTTGGATTTCACCATGCCTCGAGTTGCCAAAAGAGGTGATTGAGTTAAATGTCAGGTAGGCTGCATGGGAACTGATAAGGGGTTATGCTCTCTATCACTGTTTTTCCATGACTCCTTAAAATCAGAAATGGAACTTGAGCTCGGATCAACAAATATGAAGTAACAGTAGTGCAACTGAGGAACTGAAAAGTTTGAGAACTGCAATATCGTGAAATCATGCTGGAAATAACATCAGATTTTGCACAAACTTGTGGAGTTTGTGCCAGCTCGAGTGCATTCAGTCATTACTACAAAGAGGGGAACATAGGCCAGGTCACCACCTGGATTTAAGTAAGCAAAAAGTTCAGTGGGCCACATCTCCCATCATCAATACAAGATCTTGGGGGGGGGAAATGTTAATGCAACTCTGGACAGAAATAAATGTTGTGATGTTGCAGAAGCTTGTGGAAACGATGCCGCAGCGAAATATTATTGTGTGAATTTTTTTTTGGCCAGGCAGTGTATGATTTTGTAATGAAAATCTTGTGTTAAATTAAAAAAAGCAACATAGAAGCATTCCAGAGTGAGACTACATTTTATAAAGATTAATAGAGCTATCACTCTATTACTTCGTGTCCATTATTAACGTTTTTGGCAGGCTTTAGTACAACTTTCGTAATGGAGTGTAACCAGTGTAGTGATGTGAGAAGTTTATTCAGTGTTTCCTCTAGGATTTTGTTCAGCAGATGTGGCAGCCATCGCACCAAGTTAACTTGAAGAAGAGACTGTCTGCATTTCTCTGTGTAAATTTTAAGTCACGTGATCTACTGTAGCTTTCTCTGGTCTCAGTTACGGCTTTAATTTAATGTAGTACTGCGAAAATCCGACATGATTATGAACTGGACAGTGCTCAGAGGCTTTAGGTTATATTGCAAATGTATAATCTATCTAACTTAACTCAAGTTAATCTACTTTTCTCTGTTCTCTACTTTACTTACCTTCTCCTTCTACCTTGGGCGTAAGAATTTTAATAGGAATTAAAAATCTGTCTTATATACATCTAATTCACGTCTGAATGACAGAAACTGGTATGAGCAAACCCTTTCGAAACCTGCTGGCAGAAAAGAGAATCACAGTCTTGAAAGACAAAAGAAATGGTATTGGTCTACTTTTTTTTCTTTTTTTTTTCTTTTTTTTTGGTAACTGTATTATTGTTTAAAATAAAACACTATGTATTTAAACTACTATGAGATTATTGAAATATTCGCTCAACGTCCATTTCGGTCAGCACCCTGTTTCACAGAATGTAATGCAGACGTTATATGGTGAATACCTGTAGTAATATATGGCTATATAATACAACTTTGTAGCTGCTGCAGAGCTTTTAGGCAGTGGTGTGTGTCTATAGGTGGACCAAGTTTGTGGTATAGGGAACAAGTGAGTTATTTATCCATTGACAGAAGTTGGCACATGGCATGGTCTCAGCAGGTGCAAGGGCCACTGAGAGTTCACTAAACAGTGGTGTGGGATCATGGGAAGTTTACTAGGCATTGGCACACTGGTGTGAAGCATGTCTGATCGGATCAGTGCAGTCTGGTGTCGTCTAGTAGAGCTCAGTTACACCGTCACCTATACGAAACTTTTTGTTCTTTGCATGCCCCGTACATAGATACTGTGCAGATATTCATCTGAAAGTGTACACATCTGTAACCCAAGTTCTCTCTTACACACACGCACACGCACTGGTGACCTTTTCTTGGATGACAGCTACCTGATAAAGTGCGCTGCTGCTGCATTTTTGGCTCCCTGCTTATTGAGTACGCTCCCTAACTGAGAAATGGGGGGTGATATTATAGAGACACACACCACCACACACACCACACACACACACACACACACACACACACACACACACACACACACACACACACACACACACACACACAAAAGCATGAGCCAAATGCCGCTAGTTTATTTCCCATGATAGCAGTAATGTCTAATATTTCACTGTATTTAATTAAAGGTTCCTGTATATGGATTTCATAAAACATTGCAACTAAATCACAGACAGATAATTCCGCTTACTATAAGACTTTTTCTGTGTAATCTTTCAGAAATGGACTTCGAATTTGAGACTTCTATTTGTGTTGCCTGCAATTAGTTTGGCTGGTTTAGAAAGCTACAAGAGTGCAGTTGCATTGTGAATTACAAGGAATTCAGTGACTAATAGCTCAAACCAGTTAAACCAACTGGGACTGTGGTGGTACAGCGGTTAAGGTACCAACCTACTGACGAGAACTTTCAGAGTTCAATTACCAGCACTGACAAATTACCATTGTTGGGCCAGTGAGCAGGTACTTTAATCCACAATTTCTTGGGGTTGTACCTTGTAAGATCTCTCTTGTTTAGTGCTGGATGTGCTAATAAATGTCAGTT
This sequence comes from Ancistrus triradiatus, assembly GCA_025084515.1. NCBI lineage: Eukaryota > Metazoa > Chordata > Actinopteri > Siluriformes > Loricariidae > Ancistrus > Ancistrus triradiatus. The sequence goes on along the minus strand of JAJAGP010000438.1, from coordinate 131,480 downwards.
TAAATGTACAGGTATCCACTGTTTAACAACTGCATTACTTTGTATGAAATCTGAATTACTTTGTGTGTTGATCGAAATGTACATGGACAGGACATTACCATAGTCACTCCGTCATTTTATGCTACTGTAATGTAAATATAAAGGGTATTTTCTCAAGAAACTTGCATGCAGACAATACATAAATGTATCAGAGATACCACTGAAAACACAAGTGGACACTACCCTCTATACACCATCCAAAGCCTAAACTTTTATACAAATCATTCCCTCCATGAAATACACAACACCGGGGTTCTTCAGTTACCAGTACACATTAATGATCACACACACTGGAGAACAAAAATATAAACACGCACATAACTTAAATAATCACGTCTCGCTGGGAGGCCACACCAAGAGGGAATGAGTGCACTTGAAGAAACACTCATTTCCAGAACAGGCAATGCAGTATCACCTTTTAAACACTTTAAATCTTTTAAGTAGGTAAATCCAGAGTGGGGCTACTAGTAGGAAGTCATAGCGGACAAATGACCGGCGCTCGGCACCAGTGTTAATTTCATTGACGAATGAATTTCGTCATAGTTTTCGTCAACGACCCTATGGAGGACTAAATCAAAATTAATAAAAACTAGGACGAAATGAATTGACACTTTTGTCAACGAATAAAAACGAGAAGAAAATGTTTGGCAGAGACGATATCCAATCGTATCTGATTTAGTTTTGTGGAAAGGCGGGACGAGTTGGGTAGCGATCCAATCATTTTGCTGTAACCCTGGGAAGATCGTATAAGTAGCCTCTGTAGTGTTTCTCATGAAAGCAATACGACGTTGTCAACACCTGAGAGAGAGCGGAGAGTTGATATGTGAGTGCACTTCTCATTTGATGTCAATGAAAACAAGACTCTTTGTAAACCGTTTGGGGCGACCATCTCCGGTAAAAATACAACAAACATGAAACGACAACTGCAGGCATGTCGTCCTGAAACTATGGTCAAGCGATCAGCACCGAAATGGCGCAGGCTCTTGTTTTAGCGGTATTACGGTAGTGCGCTGCAAACGCACTCTTAAATTCATATGTTCAAGCTAATATATTAGCGAATAAAGTCGGGATTAAAGTGGGTTTCCAGTTCGCGATGTGGATTTATTTTGATAATTGGATAATTAAGTGGATAATTATGAATAAGCGCATAGAGAGCATGTACATATCTGATCTTCTGATATGTTTAATAAAGCTCATATCTAATTTTTCCTAACTTGATTCTATTGTACAGTTCTATTGTTCTATTTGGTGGAAATTGAGTTTTGGTGACCAACTTACTGTATACTGTTATTATCAATGCATGCATATAGACCTGAGCTTATATCTTAATTAGGTTTTATAGTATATCAGTCATTCCAGCTTGATTCTATTCTGGAATATCTACTGAGTGTCCACACCCTGTTTGAAGCAGATCTGTGGTGGAAACCATAACCACTTTAATGAATACTGTTATTACCAATGCATGCTTGTAGATGCTTCATTTCATCGAAGTGCGTATATGACTTAAATAATTCAAGGGAAATGTTAAAGCATTCATGTATTGCAGCCTTTCATATTTTACTCAACTCTGTCTACTGTAGATTTGGTCGACTATAATTTTATTATAATTAGACGACTAAAACTAAAAACATTTCAGATGACTAAATTACGAGAAATGACTATGACTAAAGACTATGACTAAAACTACATCATAATTTGCTGTCAGAATGAACACTGCTCGGCACATCTTGGTATATGGAGGTCAAGGCGGCATGGTGCTTGTAGTGCTAAGCAGAGTGCAAATGTTTTTCTTGTCCGCGTCCTAAAATTGTCTGTGCGCAAAACATCCTGTAACATAGTTCCTACTGATGTGTGTAGTTAATACAGAGTAAATCTAGATCCATGAAAATAAATAAACAAATACGTAAAACCGAACATCAAAGAATGACATAATATTCATGGCAGTAAAATTTGTATTATTTTTTATAATCGGTAAGACCTCGGTTGTTAAAGAAAGTTGATATTGATTAAATGGTGCTTACCTGTAATTTTAAAAACAGACATTATCGGCTTGGATAGGAACATTGTCCATTATGTATTTAGGTATGTCAGGGCTACATAGTCCATGACAGAGAATCCAGTAGGGGTTCAGAGGTTGTGGAACTGTAATATGGACCACAGGGCTCTAGACTGCAACCAAAATGTTTGCAAATGTGCTAATTATTTTGAAGAAGTGGTACAATTCCACTCAGTAGCATTTTTGCAAGTGCATGTGGTTCCGTTTGTTTTTGTGCCTCACTTGAGCGAGTGATTTTTGACCTGAATGTACCAGCGCTGTTGCCAAGTGTTCATCTGTCTCGGCACCTAGTGAGTGCCCTTGCTTCCTGCGTAGGGCACTCTCTAGGCAGAGCTTTCTAACCGACAATGGTATTCTAAGACTGGTTTATGAGACCGTCTACCTGGTTACTGATTGCGTCACCGATTGTTCACGCCCTCTGCATGCGATCAGTTCATACACATGCACTTCATACTTCACTGCACGATTGGTAGCAAAGTTTTACAGATCTGCAATTTAAATTTTCCTTGAGGCTTTCTTTTGGAGGAACATCGTAACATGCAGATTTTTGATGAGATGTGGTAAAAGGAACAGATAAAATGTAGACAGAAGCAAATATGAGGACTAACATGAGGGAAGTGTAAACCTTTCTGTATGAGATCTGTGGTTTAGCACATTTAGCTGATAACTGGACATAAGTAAATTGACTAAACCTAGTAAAGAGTCAACGTATTAAGCTTAAAAAAAACTACATCTTTAGCACCTGAGACACAGAGCAGCAGGTACCATGTAATTCAATCATTCTGTTTTATTTTTAAGTCTTCCACATAATCCTGTGTACAAACTATTTTGAAATAAAATACATTTCAGTTATTACAAATGAACTTTTATAGTGTGTGATGTTTTATGTTTAAACAGTTTGTGTTTTATTGTTGTTTTCTGTTCCCTCTGTTTATTTTTATTCATTAGAACTGTGTGTTACTGAAATAAAGAAACATTCAATTTTTCCAGTCCTATGCTTGGCTGAACAAAATTTGTATTCATGCCTAATCTGGAGGAATAAAGAAATAATAAGTAAAAAATAAGTAAGTTTATGCTCCTGTTTTTTTTTGTGTTCTACTGTTAATTTCAAATCAGGAGCACTGATGTTCCAGAGTAAAAGCTTGTTGTAGATCCCTGCCATGGTTGAGCTACAACAACACATTAAAATAATTATTTATCAACATGCATGGTCATTGATTAATTTTAAAAAATGGGTTTAACCAAATGACAAAGTAAGTCACACCAGTGGTAAAAATGAGTGTACAGCCCAGGACCGGAATGTCTATGGTTTAATTCCCAGCTCCACCAATCTACTGTTTGGCCCTTGACCCCTACTTTCTTGCACTGTATCGTGAAGGACTGCATTAACTTTCAAGTCACCTTCTATAAGAGGATCTGTCAAGTGACTAATTAAAGTGAGAACAAGATGGTAACACCGCCTTAGTGGCTCTCTGAGTCATCAGTGTTTCAGAGCTTCATTTCAGAGCTGTTGATTTTCAGCCTCATTAAGGCTCTTATCAAAAAAGTTGTGTTAGATTGATGGAAAATGATATGACTGCCTGTAAACCCTGCTTCAACCCTGTAACCCCTGCTTCAACCCTGTAACACTGTATACCCTTTTTATCAGCTCAGGTTGGTCACGTAACTTTGTGTTTGTGTGTAGGTCCAGAAGGTTTAGGCTTCAGCATCACGTCCCGAGACGTCCCTCTGGGAGGTTCGGCACCCATCTATGTGAAGAACATCCTGCCAAGCGGGGCGGCTATTAAGGATGGCCGACTGAAGGCTGGAGACAGACTGCTAGAGGTTTTGTACTGTAGATTCCTACTCTGTTAACGATAACATTGTGAAGTGAAGATAAAAAACACACAGTGTAAAGCCCAAAACACAGCTCCACTCTTAAAATGAAACACACAGAAGACAGAAATGTCGTATATAATGCTATATAGTACAAGTCTTGTCAGGGCTGTTATTTCTACTGTCTAATGTTTTGTGATAGTACAACTTTTGTTTCTTTTTTAAACAATGGAAAGCAGCCGTTTTATAGCCGTTTAACAGGCGTTGTGTTTTATTCTGGGCTTGCCAGATCCCGTGAGTTAAAAAACCAAGCAGGTCTATGGAAAGGTTCTCAAAGATAAGTCTCTTCTAATAAGCAGACATGCCAACTTGTGCTGGGTGATATGGTCTCAAATCAGTATCACGATTAATTGAACATTTTACCTCGATTATGATTAATGAACAATTATTTTGTTTTGGGCTTGGTATCCCACCCCCGAGTTTTTTGACAAGGTTTCTACTGTAAATATGTTCAACTACTAAAGCTGGGACTTGTTTTCTAATGAAAGAGCGCAATATCGTTGTGATTATAAAATCACAGGAGAAGGAAACATGCACCAAGTAACTATTTATAGTTGTTTATGGAATATTTCGAAGGCTGGAGACAGACTGCTGGAGGTTCTGTGCTTTAGATTCCTACAATGTTAAAGATAACATTATTGTAAATTTAAGATTAAAAAGCAGCCTTATATCCAGCTTGTATTTATGGTACGGGAATGGTAAGTGACATGTCCTCCCCTACCACAAATAGCTGGTTTTATAGGAAGTGGTTACTAATTATATGCCAAATGCAGTATATATTGTCTGCAGCTGTTTATCTGTAGCACAAATTGCACACTGTTGTCGTTTAAAAAAAAAAGTATACTCCTGGGTCAAACCTATTGTTGCAAAATATTAAGCTTTTGTTAATCCTATTAGAAACTTGGCAAGAAGTAAGAAAGGGCTCTCCCGAGACTCGTGTATTTAAATGTTTGATATAAAACTCATCTGGGTGTTCAAACAGTCTTCCAAAAATATCTTCTGCCTTGGTTTTTTTCTCCACCTAAAGATTACTCGTTAGTTGGTAATTTGCCACACCTGATGCAGCCCCAATATAACCAGGAGTGACAGATATGTACATCTAGAGATCTACAATATGCACTTTTGATAGTCCCAAGGCATACAAGTCAGAATATCTCCTTAAAAAAAAAAAAAAAAAAAAAGCTAAATATCATGCAATGGTTGCTGTCAGAATCCACGTAGCTGACCTTCATGAGGCCACCTGCAGAATTCTGAAATTTACAAGACCCTAAAGACACAGCAAATCCATATTTCACTCTCAGCAATTAAGAGAATAAGTTAGTGTTGAAGCAACAGGAAATATTACCTGAAAGGATCTGGAAAGTCTCCAAAACCTCTTCAAGCAGAGATGATAACCTGCAAAAATTTTCAAAACAAGACAGTTAAAAAAGCCTTCAAAAACTGTCAGCAGAATTCAAGTCTTTTTGAGAAGAACAATGACCATTATTCTAATGCAGGGTTTGCGTCATGTAAACACACTCAGTGTTAAAACCCAGTGAATGTTTTGGTGTTCAGGAGGGTATTGCAGAAATGCTTCTCACAAGGCTTTGAAAAGCTGGTTTCTAAAGTGGAGCACATTATATTTTTCAACCAGACTGTGAGTGTGTTTACATGCACTTAATAATCCCGTAACTGCAGAAAATCAGGTTTTGTCAGTAATCCGACCAATGAGTATACATGCACTTGGGTAATCAGATAATGGGAAAACTCCAGGATTACACGACTCGGGCAGTAATGGGATTTCTACTCATAGAAATATGTGACATAACTTTAAATATTTAATTTTAATATTCAAATTCTTCATTTTCTCGATATACTATATATATATACTGCGTTTCAGAGTCCGATAGCTGTTTCGCTGCCTTTAATTTTGTGAAAAACTGAAAACACTGAATATAATCGGGTAACTGATATACTGATATATCTGTAAGTAATCTGACTACTGGGATAAAATCCAGCTTTCATATTTCTAGATCGTAGTATGCTGTATACATTCATTCTTGAAAAATCATATAACTGATTCCGAGAAATCCGAGTATGATTGGATTATTAAGTGCATGTAAATGCACTCAGTGTAAGTTCACATTGCAAAGATCACCAAGAACTGGCTTGAGAACATGTCTATCAGGCTCATATTTTGGCCTGGTCAGAGTCCAGATCTGAACACCATAACGTGTGGTCTCACATTAATCACAAACTCACTGGGAAACATTTTTCAAATACTTATCAACTGTTTGAAGCCATTACCACTGACTGGTACAACCCTGACAGTTTACCCACAAGACTTCAACATGTCTTTTTCAGTTGTTTGCTGTTGAAACCATTAAAAGCTTAATATTTTGCAGTTTTGGGTTTGACCCTTTTGTGCGCCCAGGACTGTGCATATTTTAAGCCTCACTGGTAACGTTAATGTGATGGACTAAGCTGGAGAGTGAGCTTGCTGTGTAGTTTCCCACTGCCCATGACATGGTCTACCCAGAAGGGCAAACATTACAGTGGGGCAAAAAAGTATTTAGTCAGCCACTGCTTGTGCAAGTTCTACTAGTTAGATAAGAGAGGCCTGTAATTTTCATCATAGGTACACTTTCACTATGAGAGAGAAAATGAGGGGGGAAAAATCCTTGAAAACAGATTACTTTGTAACATAACCTTTGTTGGCAATGACAGAGGTCAAACGTAATTTAATTGTAAATTATGATGGAAAATAAATATTTGGTCAGTAACAAAAGTTTAACCCAGTACTTTGTAATATAACCTTTGTTGGCAATGACAGATCAAATGTTTCCTGTAAGCCTTCACCAGGTTGGCACACACTGTAGCTGGTATTTTGGCCCATTTCTCCATGCAGATCTCTTCTAGAGCAGTGATGTTTTGGGGCTGTCGCTGGGCGACACGGACTTTCAACTCCCTCCACAAATGTTCTATGGGGTTGAGGTCTGGAGACTGGCTAGGCCACTCCAGGACCTTAAGATGCTTTTTATGGAGCCACTCTTTCGTTGCCTGTGCAGTGTGTTTGGGATCATTGTCATGCTGGAAGACCCAGCCACGTTCCATCTTCAATGCTCTCACTGATGGAAGGAGGTTTTGGCTTAAAATCTCACAGTACATGGCCCCATTCAATTTTCCCTTAACACGGATCAGTTGTTTGGACACGCCTGGGACTGCCTCTCGGCGTAGTGTGTTACTGATGGTAGCCTTTGTTACTTTGGTCCCAGCTCTCTGCAGGTCATTCATCAGGTCTTTCCGTGTAGTTCTGGGATTTCTGCTCTTCGTTTTCATGATCATTTTGACCCCAAGGGATGAGATCTTGCGTGGGGCCCCAGATCGAGGGAGATTATCAATGGTCATAGATGGTTGTAGATTCACTCTTCCCAGCCTGGTGCAGGTCTACAATTGCCTTCCTGGTGTCCTTCGACAGCCCTTCGGTCTTGACCATGGTTGAGTTTGGAGTCTGACTGTTTGAGGCCGTGGACAGGTTACAGATAACGAGGTCCTATGTACCTGTGTACCAAAGTGTACCTATGATGAAAATTACAAACCTCTCTCATCTTTCTAAGTAGGAGAACTTGCACAATCAGTGGCTGACTAAATACTTTTTTGCCCCACTGTATGTTAAGAGTATTGAGAGGCAATATGGAAATAAGCAGCAGACATTGGCAGGCACTGAGCCATTACACTTTTAAGTTTGGTGTGGTGGGTTCTCATCATGTTACATGCTGCCAGTGCAATTAAAGCCTTTCTCTCCAAAGACACAGCAGAGAGGGGATCGTTCTCACCCACAAGCTGATCTATGGTTAGAACAGCACAATAAAACTTGGACTTTATACATAATACGTATGTCTAAAAGCTTAAATGTGATTCTATTTAATCCAAGCCACATCTGAACTATGACTCTACATGCACTTTACTCTGAGCAGCTCTCTTTCTCTTTCATTTCAGTGACATACCCCCAAAGCGGCCAACGGCAAGCAGTGCTCTGCTTCACTGAAGTGTGAATTATTACCATTTAAGAAAAAAACCAAGCACTTGATTCAGTGCCATTCTGCTTCTGAGGACTATATCTGTCATAACAGTCCCTTTTCTGTCCAGTGGCTTGTGTAACCAACTTTACTTCTAAAGTAAAATCAAACTACTTCTAAACTTCTAAAGTAATAAAATGACACTTTTTTTTTTTAGAGAAAGGAATGTCAAATATAGTTCTAAGTACTATGGAAAAAGTTCCTCCGGTGTCTAGCAGGCAGTGCTAATTTCGTTGAGGAATGAATTTCATCATAGTTTTCGTCAACAACACTTTTTTCTAACGAAAACGAGATGATGACTAAATTAAAACGAATGAAAAACTACAAAAACTAGGACGAAAGGAATTGACACTTTGTTAACGAATAAAAATGAGAAGAAAATGTTTGACTTCTTACTTTAGCATATGTGGAAAGGCGGGACGAGTTGGGTAGCGATCCAATCAGTAATGCCGTAAGACACACTCATTTGATTTGACCCCAGGAAGACCTACTCGACAATGTCAACAATTGGGAGAAAGATGAGAGTCGATATATGGGCACATTTCTTATTTGATGTCAAGGAAAACAAGTCTTTGTAAACAGTGTGGGGCGACCATCTCCGGTAAAACACCACAAACTTGAAACGACATCTGCAGGCATGTAATCCTGAAACTGCTGTCAAGCTATCTGCACCCAAATGATGCAAGCTCCTATATTAGCGGTATTACGGTAGTACGTTGCAAACGCACTCGAAGTTCATTATGTGGAAGCCATTATTTCAGCGAATAAAGTATGGATTCAAATATGTTTCCAGTTCGCGACGTGGATATAATTTAACTTTGTCTAAATAGTGTTCGTACTATATTTAAGGAGTATTCGGATAACATAACTCCGTTTTATACTGTAATTATGAATAACTGCATATATAGCATGCACATATATCTGATCTTATATGTTTAGTAAAGCTTATAATATATCATTTATTCTATTCTACAATATCTCATGAGTGTCAACACCGAGTTTGAAGCAGATTGGTGGAAACTGAGTTATAACCACTTTAATATATACTATTATTTTCAATGCATGCATATTGCAACCTTTACATTTCACATTTTAGTCAACTGAATCTACTGGAGATTTTGTCGACTATAATCTTATTATAATTAGTCGACTAAAACTAGATTAAAACTTAAGACAATTCAGATGACTAAATTATGACTAAAACTTAATTATATTTTAGTCAAAAGACTATGACTAAAACTAAATCAGAATTTGCTGTCAGAATTAACACTGCTAGCAGGTACCCCTGAGACTCAAACCCAGAGCTCCATGGTGGTAGCCTAGAGAATTGCCACTGACTTGCAAAGAAAAAGACTTAGCAATAAAACAGCTTCTAACTTGTATTATCCAGCACGGTTTTTGAGAAGGAGCATGACCAACTTATTTAGACACAAACTCTGACCTTATTCTTGTTAACCATGTTGTGGTCTGTGATTGGTGCAGGTGAATGGTGTAGATCTGAATGGGTGTGGTCAGGAGGAGGTGGTGGCTTTACTGAGGAACACGCCCTTGGGTGGAGCTGTGAATCTGTTAGTCCTGAGACAGGAGGACACCTTTCAGCCCAGAGAACTGGTAAGTAATCGTGTCCTTTCTGTCTTTGTCTGTCTCCCTGTTTACTCTAAATTTCTGTTGTCGTTCTCTGGTCCCTTTAGAAACCCAGAGCCTTCAAGTGCAGAAATCAAGAAACGTGGGTAAGAAGCACACACAGAATACAAATAATAATACATTACATTTGTAATAGCTCTCCTTTCACAAGGTCGCAAATCTCATGTGGTTGTGAAATACAGTACTGTGCAAAAGTCTTAGGCCACCATTAGATTTGTTGTTTTAGCAATGGCAATGACCATATATAACATATTGTCAGTGATTAGACCCAAAAAGTTCAAACTTTGATTCCATAGTATTCATTCTGATCTTCGTTCCAGTCTGTGAGCTTCAGCTGATCTTAGAATTGTCAATATTCCCCTTCTGAAAAATGGTTTCTTGGCTGCTACCTTTCCAAAAACTTGGATTTCTCACTGCATAGTATTCTCTTCCACTGATTTAACATATCTTAACCTTTTCACCCCGTTCCCTTTTCCAAAAAGTGGTGTCTTTCCTGCTACCTTTCCTAAAAGACCATTCTTGATCAAGCTTCTTCAGATTCTAGAAGGGTCAACTTGACATCCTGATGAAGCTTCCAGATGCTGCTATTGTTCAAGTTTAAGGAGAGGCACACTAAATACTTGCAGCTCCTAGACTATAGAAGCTGTGGTTTCTGTTTTTTTTTCCTGTATTTTCTGGTTGTATTCTAATAATGTTACGACTTTGACTGATTTTACCCAAAAACTCTTAATTCAGATCAAACATGAGATTCAGTTTATTCAGGGCATATTACAGTCACATTAATGGCTTCAAGGTGAGCTACACGCCGAAACAACAAACAAACCTAATGGTGGCCTAAGACTTTTGCATAGTACTGTACATTTGAATGTCACCTGTTACACCAAAACTGCACTGTGCTAGCTAACACGGGTATTAATAATGAAAAACAGCAAAGATGAGAATATAATGAGAATCCCTTTATATTCGTTCACTTGTTGTGCAGGAGATAGACTCTAATACACCGTTACTGATAATGAGGGTGTTAAATGTAGCTGGTGACTGAAAATGAACTCATTTACACACACTTAATTAACCTGTCATGCCTTTGAATTCTATCTATAGCAGCCATTAGAAAACTGTGGAAAAGTGACTCACTTTTGAAATTATCATGTGCTTGTTCATGCATGTGTGTGTTTTTGCCTGTCAGTGAAAGGTGCATTACGGTGTGGGGACAATAGCTGAAATAGCACCGTGTGCTTTCACTGATCTCAGAACACATTTATCATTAAAGACACACAAAGTGCTGCGTTTTTCCCGTCTGAAACAGGAGTCACGGTTGGTGTAATCATCATTTTCTTCTTTCTGTTGTAGCTGAATGTAATTTACAGCACACGTTTTTTTACCTCAATAGGTTAAAAGTGTAATAACAGGAAAAATATTAGAAATAGCCCCATTAGGAAGAATGGTACAGAGGAACATGTACAGGTTTGTGCCATTTATTGTCCGCATTATGTTCTGTGAAATAGGACACTGACTGGACATTATCATAGTCACAGACCTTTTATGCTACTGTAATATAAATGCAAAGGGTATTTTCACAAGAAAACTGCTGCGAATGATACATAAATACATCACAGAGGCAGATGAAAACATGAGTGGAGCACTACCAGCGACACAGCATCCCTAATGCTACTGCAGTTATAATTTATGGAGATGATAGAAATGATAGAAAATACACTAATCTACAGTTTCAGTCCTGTCTTGGAGGAAAGTCGTAACACTTAAGAGATGGACCTGATGTAAGCCAAAAATGCATCGACAGTATTATAAACAACACGGAAGATGAAACAGAGTGAATGTGAACTAGTTTCTGTAGTTAGTAGTGAGGGGACAGACAAAGGAGTACTACTCACAATAGGACAGGCACATACACTTACGAACACCATTTACAGCTTGTTACAACAAATTAGCAGAACGTCATACACACAAGCATGAGTGCTGTAGTCCTCAAGTGTGGTCTCGAGACCAGAAATGAGGGGTCATGGTCTTGTCTCGTCTGAGCCTCATTTGGACTCGGCCTTGTCTCGGAGTAAGATGGACTCGGAAATTGTTGTCTAGACTAGCCGAGTCCAATGCATCTGTCTGAGGTAATGGTAATTATGAACGGAACCTTTCTGTAGTTATTGAATATCAACAATCCATTAAAACAGTGAGTGTGTGTGTGTGTGTGTGTGTGTGTGTGTGTGTGTGTGTGTGTGTGTGTGTGTGTGTGTTTGCATACACAATACTATACACACACACACACATTTCCGGGCCAATTTAATGTAATTAATTAATCCTAACGTATGTCTTTGGACTGTGGGGGGTGGGGGAAACCAGAGTACCCAGAGTAAACCCAAGCAGACACGGGTAGGACATGCAGGCTCCATACAGAAAGGACCCAGACTGCTGAACCCTGGGACCTTGCTGTGAGGCTACAGTGCGATACACCGTGCCACCTCCAATCAAACAGAATAAATCAGTCCTTTCTCTATATGCCTGAATAAAATCTGCACTCAGATTGGCTAGCAGGGGAAAAACAAGTCCCTATTCTCCTCGTTCAGCATCCAGTCACTGAACACGTTTTATTTTGAATAGTCTGACATTTAGATTACAAGTGTGCACTTGCTTTACCGCAATATCTGAGATTATACTGTTTGGTTATGGGCATTTCAGCAGGACTTCAGTAAAAAGATAATCAGCTGAATGCTAATTCAGAAATATGTCATGTATAATGAATGGAAAGTGAAATACAAATGCATTTAATGTTTTCCTTTTTCTTCTTCAAATCTTAACCTGGTCTCATTCTCGGTCTTGACTACTTGGTCTTGTTTTGGATTCCTGACAACAGTACTACTAAACACATGAACAGAATTAGGACAGTCTGTAGTCCAAACGTGAGCTAACGAGCAAGCAATCAGACCATTGGTAAGGTAGTTACACGTACGCTCTATAACTTCCTCCTCTGCTCGTGGATGCACAGCGATGGTTGGCGGTTTAGGCGATCAGCTGTTTAAAGCCACACGTCTGGAGGTATAAGACAGATTTTTATTTCTTATTATAACATATTATCATACACACTGCCTGGCCAACAAAATGGTCACCACCTGGATTTAAATAAGCAAATAGTTAAAAAAGAGCCTCCCATCAAATAATTACTGTGGGACTGTGGTGGCCTAGTGGTTAAGGTACAGGACTATGGACCAGAAGGTCCAGGGTTCAAATCCCACCTCTGCCAAGCCGCCACTGTTGGGTCCTTGAGCAAGACCCTTAACCCACAATTGCTTGGATTGTAAGACTGTGTCAATTGTAAGTAACTCTGGATAAGAGTGTCTACTAAATGACATAAATGTAAATATAAATGTACTGCATTGGTGATTATGTTTCAGCTGGCAACAAGTTATTTAACTCTAACTGATGCAGTGAGCAGCTTCTAACAACCATGTTGAAAAAGACATCCTGTGGTCGTGGGAAAAATGTTAATCTGTAACAGAAGGATCAAATTGTGAAAGAGTGGTTCAGGGAGCATGAGACATCATTTTCACACATGGATTGGCCACCACAGAGTCCAGACCTGAACCCCATTGACAATCTTTGGGATGTGCTGGAGGAGACTTTGCGCAGTGTCCAAATCCCATCATCAATACAAGATCTTGAGGAAAATTCATGCAACTCTGCACAGAAATAAATGTTGTGACCTTGCAGAAGCTTGTGGAAATGATGCCACAGCGGATGTCTGTTATAATCAAAGCTAAAGGCGGTCCAACGAAATAGTGTGACCTTTTTTTTTGGCCAGGCCCTTTTTTAGCAGATGCCCTTATCCAGAGCGACTTACAATTGATACAGTCTTACAATCCAAGCAATTGTGGGTTAAGGGTCTTGCTCAAGGACCCAACAGTGGCAGCTTGGCAGAGGTGGGATTTGAACTCTGGACCTTCTGGTCCAGAGTCCAGTACCTTAACCACTAGGCTACCACAGTCCACATATCGTTAAATGGCGCATGTCTGTGTCTTAAAGTCTTTATGACTTATGTTAATCTTGAGGAAAAAGTCAGTATTGGAATTTTCCACACTAAGTGCTACCCCCCTGCTGGCCATGTTTGCATATTTTGGTGAATGATTGCCTTAAAAGGTGTCTGTATGATGGTCTACGATCACTGGCATCACTGAGGAATGCCATAATGCCAGAGTCTTGCCCATTACAAACCATACATTCATCAAAGTTGAAGTTAACAGAAGAGATCAGTGGGTTTTCTAGCTGTGAAAGAGCTCTGGTTGTGTTTATTTGTTTCCCAGCACCTCACGTTCTTTCCTTTGATTGAAACTTCAGATCCCATCAAGCACCCAAACAGTTCTGTCTCTGTCTGGCTCCCACGTTTTAGTAGGCAGATGTTATCAGGCTCTGCATTAGTGATGTAATGGTCTGTAGATTTCTCAGTCACTAGGACGTTTTAATAGCATGTTAAAGTAATGCAGACTTTACACACACTCACACACACTGACTTTTTAAACCTGAAAGAAATGAGACAGGCACAGTATGTGCTCAGACGCTCTCAAGGGAGATGTGGTGAAAGAAGAAAACTGCATACACATGGTATTATTCTGTCGAAGGTAGTGACTATTATGGGAATCTTGAGTAATTTTCCTAATGACGGCTTGTTAAAACTGACGTGTGTGACGTGCTCACTTTCTTTCCCTCACTTTATCCTCTCCCTCGCTAATTAGTCTGTCTTTCTTATCCTCTCTCTCTGTGCTCTTTGTTCCCATTCTCTGTCTCTCACACACTCGCACCCTAGCTGTTGATGATGGAAAGAAGTTCGAAAGGAGCGGGCGCGATTAAGCGGAGGTGCACCCAGAAACAACGAGAGACACAACCTTTTAAATTAACCGTTTATTCACACGTGCACTCGCGACGTATGTCAGAGCAGGTGTTTGGTATTCATGGTGCAGCTCCTGACACTGGCTGGCAAATGGCAAGCAGTTTGCATGAGTGTTTTCTATTACACACTTCACACTCGCGTGCACTTGTTCATAAATCTTTGTTTACAGTGCCGGATTATGTCACTAACGTGTCTCTCGCGTGCATGTGCGTACTCTCAGTAGGCAGGTCAGGATTAGTGAGTGAAGGCTCATTTTGAATTATAACAATTTGGAAAAGGCTTCTGCTTCCAAAGCTAATGAGCATGGGGAAAAATAATTCTGTGGTGTTAATGGTGTGTAAAAATAAAAGGGCTTTAAATGAGTGGCTGGTGGAAAAAAACACCCAGATATTTCCACTTAAATTGATGCCAGCTGCGTTTATAGCATAAACAACATTTCTACTAATGGCTATGGATCTGTTTTTGGGCTTCGTCTAATGGAACTCATTTGTTTTTCGATTGCGCAAACAAAAACGCCAGCCAACATAACCTGGACGTCAAGTTTTCACCTACTTAGGATTTGACTGCAATGGATATAGTGACATCAACATCACACTTTTACTTTTCTCTGGGAGGTTGTTGTTTCTAGTGCAAAGTGCTACAGTAGAAACTGAGCAATCATATAGCAGCTGGATAAACTATAATAGGTAGACATAGGAAGCCATTTGGATCACCATTTGCTTCCAAATCTTTCCTTGAGTTGGCAGGTTTGTCTTTGGGGAGGGGGATAGGGGATTAAAACAACTGATCATAGAACTAGTTTGAAGCCAATCGATCAAAGGATTACAAAAAGCATAAATACTTTATTGATATACACGCCAGCTACTTTATTAGGTACCCCTGGCTAGTACTGCGTTGGACCCAAGTAGACCCAAGTTTACAGCACTTTGTTCAATCTATGCTTCAAAGAACTAAGGCAGTTCTGAAGGTGAAAGGTTGCCTTCAGAACTGCCTTAGTTCTCTGAAGCATAGATTGAACAAAGTGCTGTAAACTTTCCTCAGAGATTTTGGTCCATGTTGACACGAACGCGTCACACAGTTGGTCTCGTTCCACCATATCTCTGAGTTTGTTAAAATACGATTTGCACATTAAGTAAAATTAAAATGGCGCACTCAGTGGAAATAAAATCAGTGGAAAACCCAAGAGAAAAAGAAAAAATGCTGTAATGTATGTTCATTTTTGGGCACTAATGAGTTGCAATGAAATCAATCCAAAACATTCCTAAAAAATAGCTATATATGGTTTGTGGTACATCCTTTTGATGTTGAACGTGGTGTGAAAGCTGAAAACTCTCGGCCTGGAACAGAGTACTGATGGAAAATCTCATTGAAGAATATAAACACTATTTGTGCTGCTACACTTCCTGAACCCCTTTTGATTAAAAATGAAAGAAGGTGCCTGTGAAAGATTTATTAAGAAACAGGACCAACAAACAGGTTTTCAGTTGCCAGTTTTGAGCAGGGGTCAAAGACCGTACCACCAAATCCTTTGGACTCTATTTGTGGCCGTTATAAAACAATAATACCAGGTTTCAGGTGGCAAAAGTGGTAAATGACTTGCTGTGACTTGTTTTTTTCTTTTTCTCTAGCTTCAGGTGGAGGAGGACATGGTTCTAACCCCTGATGGTACTCGTGAATTTCTCACTATGGAGGTACCCCTAAACGATTCCGGCTCCGCGGGGTTAGGGGTCAGCGTCAAGGGCAACAGATCAAAGGAAAACCATGCTGACCTTGGCATCTTTGTCAAATCCATAATTAATGGTGGAGCTGCCTGCAAGGTGGGACCAAAAATAAATGTACACGCACGTACACACTCCCTGGCTCTGTTTTCTCTCATATGCACATACTGTCTCATATCACATACATGGATGAATCGAAAAAGCAACTCTTTTTTTTTAAGCATTTCCAGCCAATATAATCCCCGCTGCCAAAACTAATATTCACTATTCATTAACTAGTAAGCTAGATAAAAGCAGCTGGCTAAAGCTTTTACTTTAAGTCACATTGCTTCCTGTTTATTAAAGAGCTTTTACAACTTACGTGGTGAAATAAGTTAGGTGTTGTGCTGTCTTTAATGGCAGCCAATTTCCTACATAGTTTGCAGTTTGTCGCTTTTTGAGCAATTTCTGTCTTTTCAAAGACAAGCAACGTATGCTGCAATGCTGGTGGTGTCTGTATTTTGTCTCCTGGCACTGTTTGTTCACTCATTTTTAACTTCAGTCATTTTTAGCTATAATGCCAGCTTGATTTGTGGTGCTAGTGTGCTGCATGCACTCACTGCACATGTGCAGTAGTCTATCCTACCTGGCTGCATGACACAGTCAATATGTGACCTCTAAAGGTGGGATTTTGACTGTTTAAGTGAGTGACATACTCAAATGTCAGCTCGCACATCGTTAAAACAACAATTAAGATATTATCGTAGACGACACATATCGCACACCCCCACCCCACATGATCTGTTTGCCAAATTCTCATTATCCAATTCTACATGCGTTGCAGTATGAGCAATTTCTTTTCTTCTTGCGTTTTTCTTCCAGGATGGGAGGCTCCGAGTGAACGATCAGCTCATTGCAGTTAATGGCGAGTCACTGTTAGGAAAAACAAATCATGACGCTATGGAAACTCTGCGCAAGTCCATGTCAACTGAGGGCAACAAGAGAGGAATGATCCAGCTGATTGTGGCAAGACAAGTGAACAAGCGCGAGGTAATCAGACATGGGAGAGAGGGATCAGACAGTGTAGAGAGAGACTCCAGTGAGGGGGAGATATTAAATAGTCAAGAGGACATGATGAGATTTTACAGGGAGAGAGATAGATCAGACAGTAGAGAAGATTTGAAGAGCAATTACAGGGAGAGATCAGATAGTAGAGAGGACGGGATGAGACATTATGAGGAGAGATCGGTCAGTCGAGAGGACATGATGAGACATTATGAGGAGAGATCGGACAGTAAAGCAGATGTGAAGGGCCATTACAGGGAGAGATCAGATAGTAGAGAGGACGGGATGAGACATTACAGGGAGAGATTGGACAGTAGAGAGGACATGATGAGACATTATGAGGAGAGATCGGTCAGTCGAGAGGACAGGATGAGACATTACGAGGAGAGATCGGACAGTAAAGCAGATGTGAAGGGCCATTACAGGGAGAGATCAGATAGTAGAGAGGACAGGTTGAGACATGACGGGCGGAAAGAGAAATCGGACAGTAGAGAGGATGTGATGACACATTACAGGGAGAAGGACAGATCAGACCGAGGGGATCAGATGAGACATTACAAGGAGAGACCAGATAGTAGAGAGATTATGAGAAAATACAGGGAAAAAGAGAGATCAGACAGTAGAGAGGACATGAGACAGTACAGAGTGAAGGAGAGACCAGACAGCAGAGAGGACATGGGACAGTACAGGTCAAAAGGGAGATCAGACAGTAGAGAGGATGTGATGAAACATTACAGGGAGAAGGAGAGATCAGACAGTAGAGAGGATTGGATGAGACATTACAGAGAGAGGGGGATATCAGATAGTAGAGAGGATGTGTTAAGGCATTACAGGGACAAGGAGAGCTCAGACACTAGAGAGGACATGAGACAATACAGAGAAAGAGACTGGCATACGGGGATATCAGAGAAAAAAGAGAGAGTGATCAGACATGTCAGTTGGGACAGATTAGACAGTAAGGATGAAGAGATGCTTAGCAAAGACCAGGATCTGAGAAGAGAGACACAAGGAGTCTCTCAGTCAAGAGAGGGGGACAGAGGGAAACATGAGAGAGACACACGAAGGAACAACACCACTGAAAGAGGAAGGTCAGGCAGCAGAGAAAGACAGGTCCGACATTACAAAGCAAATGAGAGACAAGATAACTGGGAGTCACAGAGATATGGCACCAGAGAAAGAGAGAGACACAGAGAGAATGCAGTCAGCAGAGAAGGTCGTAACACACTAGAGAGAGAACGAGCGATTAGATGAGAGGTAAACCAAGATCTGAGAGCGAGAGAGAGCACACATTGGTGAGGATATGAGACAGAAAAGAGGAAAAGATCAGACACTGAGGCAGAGAGTAAAAAAAATATAATTAGATAGTACAGAGACAAGGTGAGACCAGAGGGACTCAGCACCTGAGAGAGATCGGACGTTAGGAAGGCATTAGAAAGGGGGATACGAGGAGAGAGACACATGGAGATACAGAAAGAGCACACATCAGAGAGAAGGATGGATCAGATGTCTGGAGACCTGGGGTCTCACAATAAAGGAGGATTTCCAACAATGAAGTAGGAGAGAAATCAGAGATATGACTCCATGGAAAGAGACATTAGACACTAGAGAGAGCAGTAGAGACCTCATGACTGGGATATATAGAGTTATGACTCAACAGAAAGAGAGAGCAGGAGAACACATGACTGGGATACACTGAGATGCGACTCCATGGAAAGAGAGATTAGATGCTAGAGAGAGCAGGAGAGACCATATGATTGGGATACACTGAGATGTGACTTAAGTGAAAGAGAGGTTAGACACAGGAGAGACCATATGACTTGGATGCACTGAGATATTGAAAAAGTGATTAGACAGTGGAATGGGAATGACCTGCCACTCCAGAGAACTAGAGACCAGACGAAGGGGAAGTGTGGAGAGATGACATTGGTAGATTGGAGGGAGATTGGACATGGATAAGGTGATATCAGGCACTACAGAGAGGAGGAGAGAACAAACCAGTGAAAGATACAGAAGGAAGTGAGCTCAGCTGGAAAAATCACTTCAGAGAGCAGTGGAGATGAGATTATAGATAGACATGTTGATATGGCACTCTTGGATGGAAAATTGAGACCCTGCAGAGAGAAGAAGAGATAAACAAAAACAGATTAGACGAGGGAAATGCAGAGTGGGTTTTTTAACTGCACGCTTAGGAACTGGCCCAGCTACATTTTCTACCAACTTCAGACACAGCTACTGCATCATTAAAACAAGCAACTCCACTGTTAAGTTCAGTTCGAACCTATTTCTGAAGGGTTTCAGTCGTGACTCCCAAGGAGCAGATGCCCTTCCGTTTCATTATTCTACAATACCTCTGTGAGACGTCGGGTTTAGGTCAGGTGACTGTGGAGGAAGGTACATGCACTTCTTGACCTTCTTTGGTCTTCAGGAAGTTTGTAGCTTTGAGGTGGGATTTGGCTAATTTTATTTGTAATGAAATGCATTGTGTTAAATCTGAGATGTATGCCAAATTGAAGCTTTTTCTCTGTGGTTCCTAAGATGAAAGATCTTAGACTAGCAGTCAACAGTCGTTGAAAGTCTTAACCGTAATTTTCAGTCCGATCAAAATTAATTCTTTCAAAAGTAAATGTGCTTTTGATTGCTAATGTAAGGTCCCTTATCTAGTTAAAATAATGCAGCATAACACTGCATTGTTGAAATGTATGTACGTTTTGTTAAAATGTTATGGTGCTCTCCGTGATCAGCAAGACCATGTTTACCAGTGTCTGGATTGTATTTAGTTTTTAACCACATGCCTGTACACTTAATAGTCAAATGCATCTCCAGTCAACTACATTGAAATCCAGTTAGTAGAAAGGGTTCCCAATGTATGCAGTGCAGGCCACTGTTGAAATCTGAGTACTGTCTTATCAGCCAAACACTCTGGAGCCACCCACTTCCTGCTTTGTTTGGACTTTTATTTGCCAAAGATGGTTCCTGTGTCAAACGCTGATATTTTACACAATCTACACAATTCAATTTCTTTAAGAGGAAGGGACAACTTGCGGAACATTCCAGAGCTTTGAGATTCCTCCATGTTTGTTTGCTCGGCCCTGTAGGGATGGACGTCATGGGTGACGTGGGCTTTGTCATTCATTTACATCTACAGCATTTAGCAGACGCCCTTATCCAGAGTGACTTACAATTGATACAATCTTACAATCCAAGCAATTGTGGGTTAAGGGCCTTGCTCAAGGACCCAGCAGTTGCAGCTTGGCAGAGGTGGGATTTGAACCCTGGACCTTCTGGTCCATAGTCCAGTACCTTCCCCGCTAGGCTACCACAGTTGTCATAAAGCTTTGGGCATGCTTTGGCAGTGAGATGCGTCTGAGAGACGGATGCATTTGCACTTGTTCACTACATGGTTACAATGCATGAAACGACCTACTGTTTTGACTAGGTTGTTTCACGTGTCTTGAAACTTATGCATCTTGGCTTACACACAAGATGTGTGTAAATGTGCCCCAAACCACACTGTTACCTGGTTTGAATCAGACCACTTCAAGAGGTGACAGGAGATGCTTTGCCACTGTAAACAAGTGTAAAGTCATCCATCTCGGCCAAGACGCATCTGACTGGCAAGAATACTTTACCACACAGCACATATCATCCATGGTGTCCATCCCTGCGTGGCTGAAGAAACAGTATTTTTTTTATTTTTTATACTGATAGCACTGTCCAAAATAGACTGTAATACAATTGGCTGAAACGGGTTTGCTCTGTCATGCCCAAATTGATCTGTGCCACCATAGTTTCAGCGCTTACGGCATCATCGCTGTATTAGTCATGTTTAATGTGCTTACAAACATCAACTCTTGAGATGTTTCCTCATAGCGCAAAGAAATTTAAAGGGATTATGTACAACCCCATATCAGAAAAAGTTGGGACAGTATGGAGAAAAAAAAAAGTGATAGATTGGAATGGATGTTTATTAACAAATGAAATGGAGTTCATGCTTTCTGTAGTGAAATAAAAATCAAAGTAAATGTAAGAACCACTGCATTTTCTTTTGATTTGCCTTTTCGATAGTGTCCGAGAATTTTCCAGTTTGGGGTTGCGGCAACTATCCTTTGCGAGATTTGCACTCTGGCTGACTGGAGCCATATTTGACCGTGAAGTGTAAATGGGATCATAATTCATGTGGCTAAAATCTTATTCCGATACAATCCAGATACAAGACCGTGGTAAATGTGGTCAACGTGACCATAAAGTATTTGTTTGCTTGTGCTGGAACGTCAGTGCACCGGAACAGTTTGCAGCTTTAGAAATGAAATGGCACAATGCTGCTTTTGATGGTATTAACGTAGAAACCAGACAGTCGCCTGTTTTTATCGTGTGTGTGGGTGGATGGGGTCACACACGATGTAGTGTGCATAACCAATCAGCAACGGACAGCGCCCCATCTCTGAGTATCGTCCGGGTCTTGTTTGTGCCAAAATTGAAAATATAACTTGGGTCATGGTACCAATAGTTCCGGTACATTGCGCAGTAGAAAAAGGCCCACTGGGAAATCTCATATTGAAGATGAAATGAGAAAGATTATACGCTACAAAGAGGAGCCAGGATACAAGCGAGAGATGAGACCATAGATATAGGGAGATGCTGTAAAAAAGAGTGAGAGAGAGAGGTTTGTTCAGACCAGCGACAAAGAGACTGGATGCATGGACTTCTGAAGCACAATTATGGAAATGATTCTGATGATTTTATACCTTTTGTTTGCAATTCAACTGATGTTATAATCGTACATCAAGAAAGCCAGTATTTAATGTGCTGTTTTTATATTTATGACCAAATTAAAGAGATTTATCTTCAGTCCTCTGTATTGTGCTGTGTTATTATACCTGTATAGCTCATAATATACAGTACTGTGCAAAAGTCTTAAGCCACTGTTAGATTTGTTGGTTCAGCAAGTGTAATGACCATATGTAACATTGTTGACGAATTTCAAACTTGAATTCGTCACTCCATAATACACTCTTCTACTGATTTTCATTTCGATGTTCGTGAGCTATCTCAGCCTTGTGAAAAAAGTGGTTTTTTGGCTGTTACAATATCAAAAAGAGCATGCTATGCATTTTTCCCCAGTTTTTTAATACTGCATTCAAATTTCCTGTATTTTCTGGTTGATCTCTAATAAAGAGATTGAGAACTAATATGTGGTCATTATAGCATTGCTAAAACAATAGTATATCTAATCCTATGGTGGCCTAAGACTTTTGCAAAGTACTGTATTAAGATGCCTACGCATCAGTTTAGCATGCTGTTTATGTATAGCTTGTTATCTTTTCTTTTCCCATTACTCACAATGTCTGATGCTAATGTGTGTAGCAGCTCCATTGGTGCTTGAAGTTATGCAGTGAAAAAACAGTCAAACTAAATCATGCCATTTTTGAACGTGTGCACTGTCATGGTTTCTTGCTTTCTGCTTTCATTATATCACTCTGGAACCTCTAAAATCCACACCTGGCCCTGTCTATATCATGCATGCATTGATCCAAGCACTCGGCGCACATTGGGAACTGGTCAGGGATTGCTCTGGACCACATTCATCACACGGATTTTCCAGTGAAACTCCACTACTGCTCGCAGTATTACAGAGAACGTTGTTACGCGGTTGAAGCGCATTGCCATTTCTGATGGACTTTTTGTCAATACAAGCTCTATGGTCTGGGTGCTGTTTCTGCATTTTAGTCTACTGTTGTAGGAGTGCCATTAATCATCTACATATCTCCCAGATACCCAAAAACCATGTTTACAGCAGTGCACAGCAATTGCAAAGCAAACGCATAATTGTTATGCGGAAAGTGAAATCCGATCTCCGTCAGGTCACGCTGTAGTGAAACTAGTTCCAGATGCCATCCGGACATGAAGCAAATGTTAATGCAAGATATATCCGGGCCACACACACACACACACACACCCTTATCAGAGTGTCCATTCAGGAACAGACCTGATTTAAGACTGGCCAGGCAAGTCAAAGCATTTTGCACATCACACTCATTCCCCAGGGGCTTCTGGGAACATCAGCAGTGGATTTGCAGGAACAAAACACATGGCCCTTTCACACACTCTTGAACAAAGCTATATAAGTCAATTACAATTTGTTTTGTTGTTCCTTGAGGCTTTTTGTCCAAAAATAACACACACACACACACACACACACAAGGAACCATTTTCTAAACGCAAGTTAGATGCACAATAATAACAGCAAATATACTACTACTACTATTACTAATAATTATCTGAACATTGTCTTTGTGTTCATGGATCTATTTTCATAATCTTACTAATAATGTAATTCACAAGACTATGGCTTTTCTGTGTCATGACTAATATTACTTATAATATTACTAAGTGTTTATATATATCTCATATTTTTTATTTATTTATTTTTTTAAACACACGTCTTTGTTTCTGTACGTACTGTCCATCTATCAGTTCCACTTACCATATAGAAGCACTTTGTAGTTCTACAGTTACAGACTGTAGTCCATCTGTTTTTCTAAATACTGATGTGATGGTGGTGGTGGTGTGTTAGTGTGCTGGTATTATTATATTTGGCACAGCAGTGCTGCTGGAGTTTTTACATTCTGTGTTCACTCAGTCTGTACCTTAGAGATGTAAAATTGGAGACAGCAGCTGTTGTTGCACAGTTTGTGTTAGTCATCCTCTAATCCTTCATCAATGGATTGTTTTCAGTCCAGCAGCACTGCTGTGTCTGATCCACTCATACCAGCACAACACACACTAACACAACCCAACCACATCTGTGTCACTGCAGTGCTGAGAATGATCCACCACCCAAATAGTACCTGATCTGTGGTCCTGTAGTGGTCCTGTAGTGGTCCTGACCTTTAGAGAACAGTGTAAAGGGGACGAACGAAGTATGTCGAGAAACAGATGGACTACAGTCTGTAATTGTAGAACTACAAAGTACAGTGACCACTAGCGCAAATAAATAATAAGCAGAATATAAACTGAAAAATATACAAGTAAATACACTTATGTATATATGTAAAATGTGTATGTTTTCATGTTTTAATGAAGCACTACAAAGAATCCCTTTGGGTGGGACGGATGGATATAGAATCTGCCAGTTAACACCATCGTTCATGTACACTGATCTGCACTGTATAAGCTGCAGTTATAAGAGAACCGTTGGCTGCATTCGCATGCCTTGCTGTCACATGATCGTGGAGACTCACCTAGGGGTTAGGAACAGGCACCGACGAAGGGAGTGGGAGGGAAACTGATGAGGCTGAATCCTAAAGCCAAGTTATCCAGTTTAATATTTGGCTGCAGCAATTGACAATGCGTTTTTTAAATGTACAATACTGTGATCAGTTTGTATTGTCATTTGTATCATAAGTCTATCAGACCTGTATGATCTCCTAATAGGTCACCAGTGGCTCTTTAAAGAGTCAGGATGTGTATTATTTGCATCCTGTGTTACATGATTTACTGCTTCCTATTGTGTGAGTATTGACTGGTTTCTGTGCTTGTGTGTGTTAGTGCGGTACCCCAAGCAGTCCTCGTGGGCACGAGCAAAACCTGAGTCCTCTAGATGATCGCGAGCGAAGAATCTCACATGCACTCTATGGCATTGAGGGGCTCGATGACAACCTGAGACCCCGAAACAGTGTGACCAGCAGAGCTCCGGGTGAGTCATTTTTGTAATGTACCGAGGTAGTTATTTCTAGTCATGCAACTCATTGTCCATTTTTATCAGTTCCACTTATGATATAGAAGCACTTTGTAGTTCTACAGTTACAGGCTGTAGTCCATCTGTTTCTCTACATGCTTTGTTAGTCCCCTTTACTTTAATGGTCAGGACCCCCACATATCAGGTACCGTTTAGGTGTGGTACTGTGTGTTGTGCTGTTAGGAGTGGAGACACAGCAGTGCTGCTGGAGTTTTTAAACACCTCAGTGTCACTGCTGGACTGGAAATAGTCCATCGACCAAAAATGCCCAGCCACAAGCATCATGTAGGCAGCGTCCTGTGAGCACTGATGAAGGATTAGAGGATGATTAGCACAAACTGTACAACAACAGATGAGCTGCTGTCTCTGACTTTACATCTACGAGGTGGAACAACATGGTGAATGCTTCTAATAAAGTGAACAGTGAGCGAACACAGTATTTAAAAACTCCAGCAGCACTAACAAACAACCCTTACAAAGAATGTGGAGAAACAGATGGACTACAGTCTGTACTTGTAGAACCACAAACTGCTTCTCTGTGGTAAGTAGAACTGATGAAATGCTTGGTGATGAAATTAAGATAATGAGTTTACCTTTCCTTCATGTCCTTGGTGTTGTGTTAGTCTTGGGTTCTTGAGACAACACTGAAACGTTCAATCTAACACTGTTCTCAGTTTACCAGAGTGAGAGTCTGTGTGTGTTTCTCAGGTCAGGCTTTGGTAATATCGCTGTCCTCATTACTCTCAGTAGTACTGCAGTGTGTGCACAGTCCCAGGAGCAGATCAGATTCAGCACTCTCCAGGTTGTCAGCACCAGCCTCCAGTTCTCATAGTAGAACATTAAGAATAATAAAGACCCTTGCTTGTCTTATTAATGCATGCTCTCATGGAACCAGACAAAATCTCTTATCAAGAAAGCACATCTTGAGAACCCTCTGTGGAGAATTTGTCGTTGTTGGGAGGAATAAAGATTTATCATGGTAAGAACAAACTAAATTTATAAACCAATCCAGCCCTTTCTGAATCCTAAACTGCATGCTACTGTAGAAACTGTTAAGCCAAACTATTTGCAACTGCACAGTTATTATGCAGTTTGTGTGTTGGGAAAATATTTGGGCAGAGGTATGCTCTGCATAATGTCTAGTCAGACAGTGTTCAGCCATGGTGTAATAAGGTTATTATTCTTTATTAAGGTTGTTAAGCTACTTAACCCATGTATTACCTTGGCAGACAAATTAGCTGTTGTACATCTTGGCTATTCAGGCAATACTACACTACACTTACCCTTATAGCATTTGTAATTATGATACATAATAAGGCAGTGGTTCTCAAAAAAACCTTTTAGCGCCACCAAGTACCACCCACTATTAAACCCAGACCTCCAAGTACCACCTATGAGTCTCATGACAGAAACACAATCACCACACACACTTTCACACAGTAGCCATTTTGAATCTACAGGTTTATCCTTTAAATGCGTATGTTCAGCACCCACGTCTTCTTAGGTGTGCTGGTTTCATGCTCTTGTAACTGGGAACTTCACAGCACGCAACCCGTTGTGATCTAGGTTCTTCCTCTGTCCCACTATAGGTGAATCCCAAATTTAAACTTGTCATACCATGTCGTAGTGCTTTTTAGACCTGCTAACGCTAAGAGTGCTGTGTGTGTCTAAAATAGCATCGGCTGATGGAAGGGCGGGTGATTGATTAACTTTATCTTCAGTCATTCAACAGGTGTGTTTGATTTACCAGTTTGGGCGCATTGCTCCTGGCATCTACTACCTTAAACATTCATTTTTAACTATGAGAGAAATGCAGAGGGCATACTCATAAGTCTTGGAAAATGCGAAATTTGGGAAGCTGTTAGCGCGAACAGAACGTATCGTGGACAATAAACAACACATGCCTGTTTATTTTTTTATGTTGCCTGAGAAATCCAGTCATATAGCTTGTAAGCCAAAAGGGCTAAAAATCAACAAACTAAATACCATTTAACTATGTAGCTGCATGTTTTGGGTGCGCATTAAGGGCACAATGCACAATGTGGTCTATACAAGGTAAACATGGTTGTAAAGAGATACAGATCAGTGTAGCATCTGGGGCAAAACGTTGGCACTGTGCACCGAGTAAGTACCGAAAGGGCAGCATGGTTTGACATTGGGTAGCACCGTCCAGCTGGGGCAGACTGGGTCCTTTCTGTGTGGACTTTGCATGTCCTCTCTGTCAGTGTGGGTTTACTCCAGTGTTGTGCCAGTTCACAGCTTTTCTGAACTAGTTCAAGTTCAGTTCATACATGCTCAAAGTGAACAGTTCACGTTCAAAGTTCACAATTTTAATTCTGAACTAGTTCAAAGTTCAGTTCATTTTACTTTTTTCGTGAGATATTCAAATAAATACTTTTTTTCACACTACAAGCTAGAAATCACTATACGTTCTTGAAACTGCTCATTGTAGACATTTGCTTCATGACACTGCAATTGCCGTACGCGGCGTTGCTATGCCTACCTACCCCGCTCTGCTGCAATTCATATCACGGGTTAACGTCGTGCGGAATGCCCAGTATGTTATTAACTAGCCAGTATGTTAACTATTCTCAGCCGGACACTACGTTGCCCGCAATGCATTGCGCACACAATGTCAAACCATCTCTGTCTGGTGATACATGATTTAAGCGGCACCAGCGAGAATACAGGAGGGAGGAACTTTCTCTTGTTGCGTTTCAAAAGAGAAAACAGATGTCTGCCGTTCATGACACATAATGTGAACTAATTCACGTTCAAGTTCTTTATTAAAAAATGTGTTGCGTTCAGTTCAACGTTCACGAAAAAATGAGCGTGTTCAATGAACGCGTTCACGCACAACACTGGTTTACTCTGGGTACTCCGGTTTCCTCCCACAGTCCAAAGACACACTTTAGTTTAATCGATTATGCCTGAGTGTATGTATGACTAGTCTCTTTGTAGCTTTGTGTGTCTATGTAACATTGTGTCTGTTGAAAAATGGCCGTTGATGTTGATGGCAATGTTACATAAACTGATTAAATAAACAGGAAATAAGAACCGAGATGATGCTGACGAACGGGTGGTACCGCTCGGTTGAGTTGTGTGGTAGATGTACGTACCACAACACGAGGATCGTAGGTCCGTTGTGGGTTCGTGTCTATTTGTGGTGAAAAGCTAACACTCCACAGGGTAAGAACTGCGTCTCCGCGACGCGGCACAGCAGAGATATGCGTCATTGGAGTGCAGCTCACCAGGGCTAAATGCGCTACTTTCACACAGCTTCGGTGCACATTTAGCAGTTTCTGCCGGCTTCTCAATTTCCCGCTCTCTTCCGAAATACCTTCTCACATCAAAAATACAGCAGGAAATTAATTGTGCCGTCACATCAAAGACAGTTTCTCATTCCATAAATGTGTTTGTGTGTGAGAGAAATGGCATGTGAGGGGCTGAGCGAATCAATGCGTAGGGGGAATAAACCCAAACAGATTGAGTGACAGGAATCCTGCCATTACCTTGTGAGCTGAATTTCTAAAAGTCAACAAACTAAGTGCCAGTTAAGTATGTAGCTGCAGGTTTTTGTTGTGTGTCTGTGTGTGTGGAAGACACAATACATGCGGTGTGTACAAGGTAAATACCAAACTACAAAGTAGCCGCATATAACCTTATTGTTAAAAATGAACCAAAGGCTACTTAATGATATTTAGAGCACCTCCGAAAGAACTCATTCAAAGTCCTATTTCAGAATCATTCATTTTAAAGACACGTGACATTGATTGAGTCATGTTATCAGCTAACATACATGAACAAAAAGGTTATCAGAAGCCTGTGAGCGTAGCCTGCCCTCGCCTTCACTGCTCTTCATTAACAGCTTTCAGAAAGGCATAGTACCCTCATTACGTGATCACATGATGCTCTACTTAGAGCAGAGTCCCTGGTGTATCCACAGACTTAATTTGGCTATGTATAGAAGTGCTTTATTGCTAATGGCACTGCAGTAATAAGCCCTACACTATTAATAGCATGCTTTAAACCTCTGCTAATTCTAGTGACTATTATACTCATTAGTATGCGGAGGGGAAATCATTGTTCTCATTGCCCCAGCCAGTAATGCTATTCTCACTGGATCTGGAAATGGCGATGGTGTTTAGGCCCCTATTGTAATTGTGGTTTCTTATTATTACTTCCCGTGCCCAAGGGGAGTATATGCGCTCACCCGCTGCATTATTAGGTACACCTGTTCAACTGCTCGTTAACGCAAATGTCTAATCAGCCAGTCACATGGCAGCAACTGAACTCAACTCAAGACATGTTGGCATGGTCAGGACGACCTGCTGAAATTTAAACCAAGCATCAGAATTTGGAAGAAAGGTGATCTCAGTGGCTTTGAACATGGCATGGTTGTTGGTACTAGATGGGCTGGTCTGAGTATTTCAGAAACTGCTGATCTGCTGGGATTTTCACACACAGCCATCTCTAGGGTTTACAGAGAATGGTCCGAAAAAGACAAAATATCCAGTGAACGAAAATGCCTTGTTGATACCAGAGATTAGAGGAGAATGGCCAGACTGTTTTGAGCTGATAGAAAGGCAACAGTAACTGATAACCACTCGTTACAGCCGATGTAGCAGAATGCACAACAGTTAGAACCTTGAAGCAGACGGGCTACAGCAATACACTAATAACAATGTTTCGGATGTCATGTTTTGGGTATCCACAAACCTATTTCTGTATAGTGTGAAGATGGCTTGCGCTGAGCCCTGGCCTTAACACCATAAAGTGCTTTTGAACCAGGGGAACTTTTTCGTACATCTTAGAACTGTCCCCCCTTTGTCACGTATTCGCACTGTAAGGATATGGGGTCGATTGTAGTTCTTAGAAAGCCATGTGTACTTTTTTAGCTCTTACTTTAAGGTAGGTACGTTTCTGAACACACAGGAACCCTGGGTGATGTAATTTTGCGATGACTGTTCCAGATATAAGAGTACAGCAACTGGGCCAAACAGTGACGCTAGACTGGTAGCCTGGTATAAACAGCAGATCTTCACACTAAACATGCAGACTAAAGCACAGACAAATGGACCAACAGTGAAGCCTGTAAGCAACGGAGCTCTATTTTGTCCATTTTTGCCAAGAAAGATTTGCAAAGAATGACTTTATTCTTTTAGTCTGTGTGTGTGCGGCTGGGGAGGCAGGATTTCTGAGATACTTGAAGGGGGTCTACAAGGAAAAAAGTTTGTGGGAACTAGTGGTAAACTGACAAATTGGTCAGCCAATAACTCGGGCCGATTAATGCCATTTTGAAATCATCGGCACTTTAAAGAGTATATCCACTCTTCATAGTGCTGCAACTAACGATTATTTTAATAATCTATTAATCGGTCGATTATTTTTTCGATTAGTCGATGGAAAAAAAAAACCTTCCATGTCTTAATTCAGAAATATAACATTAAATAACAGAGCAAATAAGTGCTTACAATAAATGAATAATAATAAATTTAATTTATTAATAAATTAAATGTATTAATAAATGAAAATAACAAATTAAACAATAAAGAAAAAGAAGTGCATCTCTGATGCAAACACTATATACAAACTCATTCACGCTCTTTCTTTAGAAACTTTGCATTGCAAGACAAAAATGTTAGCATGTCAACATGCTCCTGGCTAAAGCTGGCTCTCTTTTTAGAGACTATATTTCCTGCCGCAGAAAATAAACGCTCAGACAGTGTTGAAGTAGCAGGAATGCATAAATAGGACTTGGCTAGCCTGGCCAATATAGGATATCTGTCTCTGTTAACGACATGACTGCCATTATCCAGCTAACAAGCAGAAAACAGCATCAACCGTGCTGTGTCCTTTCGCATAGTGTGAGTGCAACGTTACGTTCCCTCATTTCAAAACGGAATAAACTCGGGATATTGTGGTGACTTACGCTGTTGTTGAGCTCCCTTCATCCTCATCGGTGACTAACATGTTTCCGTTTCGAGGGCTGTATCAGCACCGTGGTGCTCCCGTGCCAGGTCAGATCACTTTTGCAAAGCTTGCATGTTACAAATTTTTTGTTGTGTGAAGCGTGAAGTGCTCGGACGCTTTTGAGGTCTTAAGAGCCTGAACCTTCTTTTCTCTGCGTCGGTCATGTTTCATTTGTAAGAATTCATTTAATAATTCTTAACGCCAACTTATTTTGAAGATTCCGCGTCCGCGCCGGGCTAAGCCCTGCTTAAACTTGTACTGGGATTAAAAACAAAAAGATGGCTGATATGATGTGCACTCTACTCTAAACTTTTTTTTTCCCCTAGAAAGAATGTCATACTGTTATCCTGGTAAAAAAAAAAAAAAAAATTGTTTTAACTTATAAAAAGAGGGAGAATGCGAACAGAAAACAAATGTATTTGTTGCTCAAATAAATGTTCAATTAAGACGTCAGAAGGTTGGTGTCTCATTTGATTGTTTATTAAAAATTTTAAATTGGGTCATCGGCCATTAAAAATCCCTTAATCGGTCGACAACTATGGGGAACCACCGATCTAAAGTGGCTTAATGTCACATTAGCATCACACAGCATTCCTGATGGCAACACAAACCGAAAAAAAAGCCCTGGAATGAATGTAGTTTTCTCAGAGGAGCTCCCAAGGGGTAGTTCCTCCCAAGTTAGTCCCCTAGACCCTAGATTGGCTAGAGTGTGTGTAATGTATTTGGTATGATGGTGTGGCTGTAGCATTGACTTGTTTGAGCTTGAATCAGGGAGGTTGTTGAGTGTATTCACTGAAACTCATGAAAGTGTGTTTGGTCGAGCTGTTTCAAACAGACTTTTTAGTTTCTGATATGGCAGCCCTGGTACACAGCACAAACACATGGCCACATGCTTCGGGGTCGTACACAACACAAGCTTGCTGAAGTCATCTGTTCCCAAGCAGCTCGTTTTCATCCTCTCAGATACCACAGTGTTTCTGAGAAGTGCTCTCCCACAAGCCACATTGTTGAACCTCTGAAGACTGGAGCATCATGTGTAGTTCAAAGACCCCTCATGTGTCGAGTGAGAGGTGACAGACTTGTAGATGTGGAGCTGTGAGTGCATAGGGCTATCAGTCTTGGTGCAAGTACAACAAGAGGATACACATGGCACGGGCGGCAGCTGATGCTAACACATGCAGACTGATTGTGTCCAGTTCATGTGATCTGTTTGTTTCGTTGTTTATGGAACAAGCCAAATGCCCAAACACACAAAAACAGACTTCTGGTGCACTGTCTCATGGAATGTATGTAGCCCTGTGGTCTAAATCTGTAGTGATTAGAAACACAGTCATTCTTCAGCCCCCTGTCCCTGTCTCTGCCTGCCTCTCTCATTCCATCTTCCTCTTTCATGGATATATAAAGTTAACCATACAGGCAGCCTCTGGCATGCATACTAATTCACCTAGAGAAAGAGCGAGGGAGAGAAAGATTTAAGGGAATATCGCTTGTGTAATTAAGATGTGTGTGTTTGTCTGTATTTGTGCTCAGGGGTAAATTTTGCTGTTTGTGCATTCTGCATTCTATTCATGAAGTAAGCATTTCCCCACACCCATATATACAGTATTATGCAAAAGTCTTAGGCCACCATTAGATTAGCTACACCATTGTTTTCCTAACGGCCGTATAGAATGAATTCTTTAGTCCTGTTTGTTGAGACAAAACCAAAATACGGAAATGTGCATGCAGTTTTGAAGAACTGGAAAAAACACAGCTTCTGTAGGCTACAGAGACAAGTATTTTTTTGGTGACCTCCCCTTACACTTAAGCAATAGCCAGCACCTGGGGCTCTTCAATGCCAAGTAGACCCTTCTACAATCCAAAGCTGTTTTGATCAGGAATTGGTCTTTTTTGAAATGGTAGCAGACCAGAAACCAGCTTTTTTCGGAAGAGGATAAAGGTGAAAAAGGCTAAGATATGCTAAAGCTCCACAAACCATAGGAAATGAAGATCAGTGGAAAAGAGACAAATCCAAGTTTTTGAAATTTTGGTTTCCAGTTGTCGACAATATGTTATATATGGTCATTATACCATTGCCACACAACAAATCTAATGATGACCTAAGACTTTTGCTCAGTACTTTACACCGATTAGCCATAACATTACCGCCACCTACTCGTTTCTACGCTCATTGTCCATTTGATCAACTTTACATACCATATAGCAGCACTTTGTAGTTCTACGATTACAGATTGTTGTCCATCTATTTCTCTAAATACTTTGTCCCCTTTCACCCTCTTCTTCAGTGGTCAGAACCCCTACAGATAACACTGTATTACATTTACAGCATTTAGCAGACGCCCTTATCCAGAGCGACTTACAATTGATACAATTTTACAATCCAAGCAGTTGTGGGTTAAGGGTCTTGCTCAAGGACCCAACAGTGGCAGCTTGGCAGAGGTGGGATTTGAACCCTGGACCGTCTGGTCCAGAGTCCAGTACCTTAGGCTACCACAGTCCCAAATAATACCATTATCAGTAGATCATTTCCAGTACTGCAGTGGCATGGTGGCGGTGGCAGCATGCTAATGTATAGTGAGTGCAAGTAAGTCAAACTGCATTATCTGAATTCCTGCTGTAGTATATGGGAAATTTTAGTCCTCCAACCCACTATAATGAAAGCCTAAATAAAATAGAAGTAAATGGTGTACTACTTCTCTCATCCATTTAAGTAATATCTACTTAAATTTTATTCAGTGGGTAATTAACATTGTGCTAGAAGAAATATGTTTTAAGACTGTAGAGAGAGTCATTGAGTGTGTTTACATGCACTTAATAATCGAATAAGTGCAGAAAATCAGATTTTGCCAGTAATCCGATCGAGTGTACATGCACTGGAGTAATCTGTTAATGGGAAACCTCCCAAGTTTACATGATTCAGGCAGTTTCTACTTTGCAACCAGCCAATAATCTCGTAGAAATATGTGACATAAACGTCAAAGTTTAATATTAAATCATCTAACTTTTCAGATTCAGTGAGAGGAAAAAAAAACACTAAAGGCACTGGAAAAAGTCTTTAGAATATGCTGACCTGGCAACCGCGGGGAAAGGCTCGCGCACATGCACAGACTGAAAACACAGATTATAATCGTGTAATCTTAATCTTAGATTATAATCGAATTTCTTAATATGGTTTCTAAATAGGAGTATGCTGTAAACGTGACCACTTGAATAATTAGATAACTGCACAAATCTGACTATGATCGCATTATTAAGTGCATGTCAACGTACTCATTGTTAACTTCTGCATACGAGGGAAATTTTTGAGGTCCACTCTACTTGGTGCAGCAAAAACATTCGATAACACAGACATACAAAAATAAAGCACAGGACATGGACAATAAAACACATGATGTCCAAATAAACTAAGATGAATATAAAAGACAGCTAATGAATGAATAATGATATTGCATGGTAAATTTGAAAGCAGAGAGTTCACTTGTTTTTGTGTTTAGTGTGGGCATGGTCCTAGGACAGAAAATGTCCCTGGATCTAGAGGTGTGTGTATTGGCCAGCCTATAGCGCCTGCCAGAGGGCAACACTTCAGAGGTGGTGACCAGGGTGTGTGGAGTGCTTAATGATGCTGGCAGCTCTGCTGAGGTAGCGTGACGAGGCAGTGTCCTCCAGGGAGGCCAGCAGGCAGCCTGTGATTTTCTTCGCCGTTTTCACCACCCTCTGCATCGCCTTCCTGTCTGCAGCAGAGCATCCTGTGTACCACACTGAGATGCCATATGATAGAATGCTCTCAGTGGTGGATCTGTAGAAGACCACCAGCAGCTTCCTCTTCATGTTCCTTCTGAGGAGCCTCCGAAAGTGGAGTCTCTGCCATGCTCTCTTGACAGT
The DNA here is from genome assembly GCA_025084515.1 of Ancistrus triradiatus. Taxonomy (NCBI): domain Eukaryota; kingdom Metazoa; phylum Chordata; class Actinopteri; order Siluriformes; family Loricariidae; genus Ancistrus; species Ancistrus triradiatus. The sequence goes on along the minus strand of JAJAGP010000438.1, from coordinate 96,556 downwards.
TTCTGGAGGGTTGGCTGACCATATTGCATCTCTGCGTCTTAGATCTTTATGCCAGCATGTGGAGGAAAAAGTCCTCCCCAATCCGCACATACAGCGTAGACGAGTCACTCAAAGTCCCCAGCTCCACTATATGGCAGTGGCATCAGTAAAAGTCGGCAGGATGTTAAGGTTTTTTAGAGGAACAAGGTGAATGATTATCTAAATGATTTTCCAAAAGAAGGTCCATTTGAATAGCGAGGTTTGGCCCTATATGTAGTACATGTACACTGATGTGCCAATAGTCATGGGACAGGATCTAGAATCATGCAGGACCTCTAGCCCAGCAAATTGCAGCAACTCGTACTACCAATTTCTCAAGTGGAGGGAAAAGGTCTGGTTGAATGTTGAGCCATGCCATCTGGATAGCCACCCATCAACTTAAAATATTAAAAGAGGGAGCATATTTTAAAATATAATAATTAAAATAATAATTAGGGGGCAGCACAGTAGCACTGTTGCCTCACAGCGAGAAGGTCCTGGGTTCAATCCTCAGGTGGAGCGGTCTGGGTCTTTTCTGTGTGGAGTTTGCATGTCCTCCCCGTGTCCACGTGGGCTTCCTCTGGGTACTGCAGTTTTCTCCCACAGTGCAAATACATGCATGTTAGATTAATTGGTGTCTCTAAAGTGCCCCTAGTATGTGAGTGTGTGTGCTTGAGTGTGTGAGTGTACATGGCCTACGAGGGATTGCCGCCCTCTCTAGGGTTATCCCTGCCTTGCACCCTATACCGCCGGTTAGGCACCAGCTTTCCTGCGACCCTGTCCAGGATAAAGCGAGTGAGTAATTAAAATAAAATAACAGGTATAACATTTTTGAGATAATGAAAATTTATGGAGAGTATAATAAAATACAGAATATTAAAGCTATAGCGTATAAGACAATATTGAATAGAATAACGTAAGGTACTGGACTATGGACCAGGGTTCAAATCCCACCTCTGCCAAGCTGCCACTGTTGGGTCCTTGAGCAAGACCCTTAACCCACAATTTCTTGGATTGTAAGACTGTACCAATTGTAAGTCGCTCTGGATAAGAACGTTTGCTAAATGCTGTAAATGTAAACGTAAATATAAAAATGTGCATATTGGCATTATTTAGTCCAGTACACAGAGTGACTGTGGGGTCTTGTGTCCTCGGCGGGAAAGTGTTGGTGGCATGGCATCCTCAGTCAGCTGGGGGCAGGAGAGAGTCACTGCCCTCCATGCTTTGAGTACGGTGGGCCTGGAGCTGATGATGGAAGAACAGCTTAGTGTGTGGGCTGGAGCTTGTACCAGAACACGAGAGAAAAGAGAAAATGTAGTTAGCTGCAGTTAAGAACATAGAGTCTATTAACAGTCTATTAATGCCTTCTATGAAGTATTCCCAGTACACACGTGAGACTGTGGATCGAGGAAAGTTAATTGCCCACACAGCTTCAGCCTCACTCACAAGAATACACCTCACACCTCACAAGTGTGGGCATTCGCAAGCTGTTCCCTGATGGAACACCATTTCATAATCAAGTTATATGCTGCTATCCCATGACTTTTGGCACGGCAGTGTATATACAGTGGGGCAAAAAAAGTATTTAGTCAGCCTCTGATTGTGCAAGTTCTCTTACTTAGAAAGAATGGAGAGGTCTGTAATTTTCATCATAGGTACACCTCAACTATGCGAGACAAAATGAGAAAGAAAATCCAGGAAATCACATTGTAGGATTTTTAAAGAATTTAATTGTAAATCATGGTGGAAAATAAGTATTTGGTCACCCACAAACAAGCAAGATTTCTGGCTCTCACAGACCTGTAACTTGTTCTTTAAGAAGCTCTTCTGTCCTCCACTCGTTACCTGTATTAATGCGCACCTGTTTGATTATCTCATTATCTGTATAAAAGACACCTGTCCCACAGCCTCAAACAGTCAGACCCCAAACTCAAAACATGGCCAAGACCAAAGAGCTGTGGAAGGACACCAGGAAGAAAAAAATCTACAGTAGGCAAGCAGGTTGGTGTGAATAAATCAACTGTGGGGGGATGGCAATTGAAGAACATGGAAGACATACAAGACCACTGATAATCCTCCGTCGATCTGGGGCCCCCCACGCAAGATCTCATCCTGTGAACTCAACTCGTCGTGTTTGGAGGAAGAAGAAATTGCTGAGTTGCATCAAGAACAACCATACCTGCTGTTGAAGCATGGGGGTGGAAACATCATGCTTAAGGGAAGAATGGACGGGGCCATGTATTCATGAGATTTTAAGCCAAAACCCTCCTTCCATCAGTGAGAGGATTGATGATGGAACGTGGCTGAATGTTAACAAAGTATTGAGTTGAACTTTATTGACCAAATACTTATTTTCCACCATAATTTGACAATTTAGTTCTTTTAAAAATCCTACAATGTGATTTCCTGGATTTTCTTTCTCCATTTGTACCTATGATGAAAGTTACAGAAAAAAACTCTCTCATCTTTCTAAGTAGGAGAACTTGCACAATCCAGGGACTGACTGAATACTTTTTTCTCCACTTGTATATTGTCAAATTTACAGTGACCCTTAGCAGGAAAGAAAAAGCATGTAGACTGAGACCCTTTCAGATTTATTCATTATAATATACAATCTCACTGATCACTTTATTAGGTACACTTTCTGTTTCTACACTTGCCCTAATAAGTGATCGGTGAGTGTCAATATTTTTAGTAGTAGCGTATTATAAACAGATCATATTAACTGTTTTCCCAGACAAATATTTTAAAACACCTTACTGCTGCAAAGTAGCTACATTTAAGTTTGGTCTAACAGTCTGTTAATAATCAGACGAACGCCTTTATTGCTATAGAGAACATCAGAGTTTATGCAGGCTACTTGCCAGTAAATTGTTTCTCAGCATTGCAAACGCTGGCACAAAGCACATCAGAAAAAACACTTCTGTAATTTTGGCTCAATCCCCATCCACACGCCTAGTTGGACCGGTTGATATGTGGATGATTCGAGTGAACACTTCTGTAGGCAAACTGTGAAGCGCTTGAATGAGTACAGCCAATCAAATCCTCTGCACACTGAGAGGGCAAGTAAGCAGATGCTGAAGCTGAACAGCACAGCGGATATTTGGCAAACGCACAACTTCAGTAATAATATTTCGCTCACTCACGGACACACCTTGAGGGACGGCTGTCGTCCGGGAGAATTTTGTCGTGATGCACGAGTCGGCTGTAGTCTGACAAAACGTGACTCATGCAATTCAGATGGAAATGTCACATTAGTTTAGTGAGAGGATTCTTGCTGTGCCTGTGAGCAGATCACACTCAAGCTGCTTTTCAATATTTTCATGACTTTCTAGCAAAGTGAATTTATTTGACATACAGTGGTGCTGGAACGTTTGTGAACCCTTTTAGAATTTTTTATACTGCTGATAAATATGACCTAAAACACCATGAGATTTTCAGACAAGTCCCTAAAAGTAGATAACGAGAACCCAGTTAAACAAATGAGACAAAAATTACTAATACTTGGTCATTTAATTTATTGAGGAAAATTATCCAATATCATAAGGGGACTGTGGTAGCCTAGCGGTAAGGTGAAATCCAATCCCACCTCTGCCAAGCTGTCACCGTTAGGTCCTTGAGCAAGACCCTAACCCACAATTGCTTGGTTTTATAAGTTTGTATCAGTTTTAAGTCGCTTTTGGATAAGGGCGTCTGCCAATTTCTGTAAATGGTAAAATGTAATATTGCATATTAGTGAGTGGCAAAAGTATGTGAGCCTCTAGGATTTAGCAGTTAATTTGAAGGTGAAATTAGTCAGGTGTTTTCAATCAATGGGATGACAGTCAGGTTAATTTAAAGAACAGGGATCTATCAAAGGTCTGCTCTTCACAAACACACGTTTGTGGAAGTGTGTCATGACACACAAACTAAACTGTATGTTAGAATGCTTTTTGCGCATTTCTTATTACATTTAACTGAACATCAAGGTAACATTTACCGTATTTTTCGGACCATAAAGCGCACCGGATTATAGACGCAATATCAACGATCGGCTGCTAAAACGGATCTATTTTCATTTACATAAAGCGCACCGGGTTATAAGGCGCATTAAATGAAACAAAACTCTTAAGTTCCCTCGAAGCTCAGTTGGTCTTTACCCTGGCGCAGGGCGTCTTCTTGCTTCCTCCACTTCCGTACCATTGATTCGTTAATGTTGGAATTCCCTCGCAGCTCTGCTCTAGACCATGTTGTACTGCGTGAACTGATAGCGTTGTGTTTGGAAATCCGCTTCAAAAAATAAATGAATGAATGCACGTACCCTAATGCTGAAGCACATACCATATTCCTCCGTGATGCTGCGCACTACAGTGGCTGTAAGCTTCGTAACTTACCAGGCCGTGCTAAAACATTTAGACAGATTTATGAGCGCCGTTACCATCTACAATCGGTTCTAGGTCAGAAAGCACAACCAGAATTAATTCATACATTAGACGCACCGCATTTTAAGGCGCACTGTCGATTTTTGAGAAAATTAAAGGATTGTAAGTGCGCCTTATGGTCCGAAAAATACGGTAATACCCAAGATACAAATTTAAAATATAATGCAGGTGTATACAGGGCTATTTAGAAATAATAGCGAGGCCATAATACATCCAAGCTGAATGATAAGAGACCAATAAAATCTGCTTGTTTAACCCATAGTGCTCTGCCATTCCTTCTACAAGATCATGGTGCATCTTTTTCCATCACTATTGAGAAATAATTGTCAATTCCAAGCAATATCTATGTTGAAAGTGCAGCTGTTTTATTTTGTTGGTAATTTTGTTGTGCTTTTTGTTTAGTGTTGATTGGCCATAAAGATCAAGATCGGTAGTCAGTAATTGTAGATAGTTTGAGGATTTTTTGCCAATTCCTCCATACAAACCAGCTTCAGCTCTGGGGTGTTGGTGGGTTTCTTTACATGAACTGCTCCTTTGATGTACATCCACAGCATTTCTATTAGAAAGAATATAGTTCACGACCTTGATTAGTCCAAACATTTACTTTATTCTTCTTTAACCATTCTTGAGTAGAACAGCTTGTGCGCTTAGCATCGTTTTCTTGCTTCCTGTTCTCTTGAGGTGCTTTCTTTAGAATTTGATGGTATAATTTATTGTTCCATCAATAGTGGCAAGCCATCCTGGCCCAGATGCAGCATGACAGGCCCATAACATGACACTACCACCACCTTGTTTCAAAGATTGGATAAAACTTTATTGCTGGAATAGTCATTTTATCTCTGTTTTGAGTGTTTGTTTTTTTACTTCACGACTTTGTATCTTGCATACACTTTTATTACAACATATTTTTTGTAATACAACAAATTTTTGCCTTATGAATATATTGTATCTGCAGAACTAGAATCCCTACAATATCCCCAGACTTAACCTAAACTGTTTTAAAGATGTTAGGAGCATCCCTGGTCTATTTGGACTTCACCTGTATGGAGTTTGCATGTTCCCTCCACATCTGCCTGGGCTTTGAGTGTCTGTGCATGTGCCCTGCATTAATTTGGCACCCTGTGCCAGTGTTGGTTCCCACCTTGCACCCTGTGCTGATGGATAATCCCCAGCTTCTCGTGACCCCGAATTGGATTACGTGGGTGAAGATGAATGGATTATTTGGGTTTTTTGGTGAGACAGAGTTGTTGATGTAAGAGCTGAGATGTATACAGTGGGACAAAAAAAGTATTCACTGTCTGTGCCAAGTTATCCTACTTATACAGATAACGAGGTTCAACAGGTGCACCAATTAATACAGGTAACGAGTGGAGGACAGAAGAGCTTCTTAAAGAACAAGTTACAGGTCTGTGAGAGCCAGAAATCTTGCTTGTTTGTGGGTGACCAAATACTTATTTTCCACCATGATTTACAATTCAATTCTTTAAAAATCCTACAATGTGATTTCGTGGATATTTTGTCTCTCATAGTTGAGGTGTACCTATGACGAAACTTACAGACCTCTCTCATCTTTCTAAGTAGGAGAACTTACACAATCAGTGGCTGACTAAATACTTTTTTGCCCCACTGTATAATAGAGTAATTGAGCATGTTATTATTTATTATGAGTATGTTGTTGATGCATGGTAAAGGTGACTGTAAATGTCATTCCTCACATATTTGTTTATATTTTTATTGTTATTTAACCTTTAATGTAACCAGACGAATCATTAAGAATAGATTCTTATTTACAGTGGTGGCCTGGCAAGCAGCACATGCCACTTGGGGAAAGGAGGCACAAAGAGGAGGAGAAATATACAAAATACAATATACAAAAGATGACAATGTACTGAAAATGGACATATGCATGACTATGGCATGAATAGTAACTAATATTCATGTAAAAGTACATTTTTGTTATGTTGCTGATTTTATTGTGACTATCTATAGCCATCTATAGCTGGTACTTGATCATCGTATTCATGCCTTTGTTGTTGCTCGGCTTGACTATTGCAACTCTCTCCTTTATGGCCTTCTGCCTGTTGCAGCTTATTCAAAACACTGCTGCTAAGATACTAACCTCCACGAGGAAAAGTGAACACATCACTCCTGTGCTCTAGCGACTTCACTGGCTGCCCATTCATCAACGCATCCAATACAAAATACTATTGCTAACATTTAAGTCACTGTCTGGTCTGCTCGATCACGCTTTTTCACGCTTTAAGGTTATATGATTCCAGTTTATTGGTTACCCACAGGTTTAGGCTCTACACAATGAGAGGCAGAGCTTTTAGTGTGGCTACCCCCTTGCTCTGGAACTCACTTCCTCTTTCTTTGTGCTCTACAACCTCTCTTTCACAGTTTAAAACTCATTTTACCGAGCTTGGTGATAGTGGTTTCTCCAGTTTTCATATTGTCACTGTCATACCACTAATATCCATATTTCCTTTCTCTCTCTCTCTCTCTCTCTCTCTCTCTCTCTCTCTCTCTCGCTCTCTCTCTCTCAACAGGTCACTATCAGCTCTCTCCTACAGTGAACATGCCTCAGGATGATATGGTCATTATTGAAGATGATAGGCCCATCCTTCCTGCTCATCTCTCCGATCAATCGTCTTCCAGTTCTCGTGATGACCTGGCGTTTGCCGTAGAGACGCCACCTCCATGGACGCAGGAGCTTCCCTCTCAGAACGACAGGTACAGTGTTGGGCTTATCGCATTTTGCATAGTTCAGTCTCATTTCTCCATAGCACTAAAGTATTTCTCTGGCTTCTTTCTCATTCATGTTCTGACTTGTTTCTTTCTCATCTTCCTCACCAATGTTCCCTCTGACATCTGTTTCTTTCTCACCAATGTTTTCTCTTACTCCCGTTTTCTTACTTTTTCTTCTATCTCATCCATGTTCCCTCTGACTTCTGCCATTTCCCTTTTCAGCTCTCCAAGTATAGTTGGGGAAACCGATGAAGGAGTGTTTCAAAGGGAAGGTTTTGGAAGGCAGAGCATGTCGGAAAAACGTACCAAACAATACGGAGATGTCAGTCAGCTCGACATCATCAAGACTCGCAAGTCCAAGAGCATGGATCTCGGTACTGTGAACCTTAACCCACTTCTTAATTCATTCTCTAGGAGACAATGAATAATTTATTCTTTCTAACCTTAAGCCTGGTTTATGCTTTGTCAGAAGTGCTTTGGATGAGTCACCCAATAAGATATGCAGAAAAATCACTTCACTGTGCTCACTTAGAATAGAAGTGCCTCAGATCAGGAAAAAAAAATGAATGGAAGAAAGTGCTACTCATGAAATAAGTAGTTAGATCTTTACAAGCTAATTGATTTAAATGGGCATATAATGTAATATAGAAAGTATAGAATATTATTTAAAAATATGCTTTCACTTAAAAAGAGTAGGCATTAATTACACATAATGAATCATTATTATTCTTTTGTAAGGATGTGTGTGTACAGGTCTGCTCTATTGGGGTGTTAAAAGAAAAATGCCCAGCTTATGGTCCATTTTAATCTGTCTTGGCTCAAAATGGCTCATTTTCTCCCAAGAGAAAAGGAAAACAGTTGTAATTTAAGTTAATTTTTGCCAACAAAAGATTTGCAATTAATCACTTTATTCTTTTAGCCTGTGTGTGCGGCTTAGGGGGCAGCTTTTCTTAGATACTTGTAGGGTGGCTCCAAGGAAAATAGGTTGAGAATCACTGTATTACAGCCTATGCTAAATATTAAGGACACGGTTTGGTAGTGTAGTTATGTAGTATGCTATTTAGTATGGTATTTTGTAGATTGGAACACTGTGTATCAGTGGTGCTTCAACGTTTGTGAACTCTTTTCAATATTCTGTTTTTGCATTTATAAAATAATCAGATTTTCACACAAGCTCTAAATGTAGATGAAGACAACTAAATTAAACAAATGACACAACATTATTATGGGGGGGGGGGGTTAATGTATGCATATACATACAGTGGGGCAAAAAAGTATTTAGTCAGCCACTGATTGTGCAAGTTCCCCTCCTTAGAAGGATGAGAGAGGTCTGTAATGTTCATCATAGGTACACTTCAACTATGAGAGACAAAATGTGAAGAAAAAAAATCCAAGAAATCACATTGTAGGATTTTTAAAGAATTTAATTGTAAATTATGGTGGAAAATAAGTATTAGGTCAATAACAAAAGTTCAACTCAACATTGCCTCATTGTACATATTGTCAACATATTCATTTTAAATACATTAACAAACTTTAAATCATTTTTTGTAGAACGACTTGTGTGCTTAGGGTTGTTCTGCATGACCCACGTTCCTTTGAGATTCAGTTCAAGCACGGATTTTCCTTTAGAATTCTCTGATATGATTCAGAATTCATTGTTCCATCAATGATGCCAAGCTGTCCTGGCCCAGATGCAGTAAAACAGGCCCAAATCGTGATACTACCACCACCATGTTTCACAGATGGGATAAGGTTCTTATGCTGGAATGCAATGTTTTCCTTTCTCCAGATATAACCCTTCTCACTTAAACCAAATACTTATATTTTGTCCCACACGTGCACAGCATGTTTGTCCAGTCACCTTCTGGCTTGTACATGTGGTCTTTCACAAAATACAAATGGTTAGCAATGTTCTTTTTGGAGTGCAGTGGCTTTTTCCTTCCAACCCTGCCATGCACACCACTGGTATTGAGTGTTCTCCTGATGGTGCACTTATGAATATTAATAGTAGGCAGAGTGAGACAGACCTTTAGTTGCATAGAAGTTACCCTGGGCTCCTTTGAGACTATTACACGTCTTACTTTTGGAGTGATCTTTGATGGTCGACTATTGCCAGGGAGGGTGTCAGTGGACTTAAATTTCCTCCATTTTGTACATACACTGTCTGGCTGTGGGTTGGTGGAGGCAAACTCATTAGAGATGGGTTACAGCCTGATGAGCAACAAAAAACTTTGAGATCCTCAGTAATCTCTTTTGTCCATGCTGTACTGCACCTCCACAACGTGCTGTGAAGATCAGACTTTGATAGAGCCCTCTTATTTAAATACAACATTGTACCTACTCGTACCTGATTGTCAGCTGACTCTAATTTCGCCTTCAAATTAACCCCTAATCCTAGAGGTTCTCATACTTTTGCCACATTACGGTTTATCCAATATTATCCAGTGTAATATTTATCCAGTATTTCAAAGGAATATAATGTTGGATAATTTCATCAATACATAAATTATCCAAGTGTAAAGTTCCAATAATCCAAGTGTCATTAATTTACTTGGGTTCTCTTAATCTTCTTTTAGTGCTTGTCTGAAGTGTTTTAGGTAATATTTCTGCATATGTAGGAACATCTAAGTGATTTACAAACTTTCAAGCACCACTCGGTTTCTCCAAACCTTGTGTCTTCTCAAAGCTACCAAGCTACCAGAGGTGGGGATAAGGTTTGGAAAAACCACCTAATCAAACACCGTAAGCCTGTTCACAAGGAAGCATAAACCAGGCTTTGCTCTAATTGTAGGATGAGAAAGAACAACACAGTGGAGAATGAGTTTTATAAGAAATGCCTTGGCCCTTTCCATGATGAGCCTTACATAACCCTGCCCCCATCAACAGTGTTTGTTTGAATAAGCAAGAATTTTGGTGCTATAAATCTTCAATCACTCTTTTAGTTAATGCATTGACTTGTAAACCATGTTCTGCTACACACACTTGGATTTGGAACCACAGTATTTTCACATGCATCAGTCCACATCCCTACTCAGACAGATACCATGTTCCATTTAACTTAAAGACTGATTTAAAGAGGGCGATGTCCCATTTGTTTCCCTCGCTATTGTAACTTAAAATTCCCAGCTTTTATACTGTCAGTTCCAGACTTATTAGCATTCTTGGTAAAGATGAGTAAAGGTTATGAAAATGTCTGTGTGGACGTTTTTGCTTAATTTGACAGAAATGTACCCTTTTGTTCTGAACAAAACCCATTTTTAGCATAACCATCGATTTGAACAAAGTGACAGTTATTGGTTCCTCTGCATTTCTTACTTCATGCAGCCTCATTTGCAAGCAGCACCAAGCCTTTTCCAATAATGCTTGATGAGAGTAATGAACCATTGATGGCTAATGAACCATTTTGTTTGGATTGAGACACGTGTTTTGGTTTGTTGGCTGCTGAAAGACCCAGCTGTAGCTTCTTCCAGTATTTAACAGTTGAGGTTTGAATGTTTTTTTGAATAACCATTCGCCTTATTTATGCCTTGAGTTGAACTGTTGAAAGAATGCTTTATTTTTGTGTTGAATGTGGTCATAGAACTCAATTTCTCTCAAAGGTCCAGTAGCACCAAGTGATCTCCAGATGTTTATGGTCAGCGAAAGAAAGTGCTTTTTTTTTTTTTGGACATTGCTTCCAGGTAGCTTATTGGTGTGGAGGTAACATTGGTATAATGGAGATGACATGGAGGTAAACTTATAGATTTGGAGACTTTGTAACTCCACAAAACATCTCCCTCCAGTCATCTACCCTCTTCTGCATCTTTAGTGTTGTGTGCTTTTTGCAAAGCTGTCTTAATTATGTCTCTGAGTGGTATTAAAAACAGCTTAAAAAGTCTTCAATTGAATTTCCCCATACTTGCAGATACCCTGAACATGTCCTTACATCCCCTTCCAGGCTACAGAGGAAAAAAAACTTAATTACTGCCCAAACATTAGATATACTCAGGAGTGTAGCTAAATTTATAGCCATTGTCTAAGTTTAAAGGTCAGCACACTTTTGTCTCATTTAACGTCATAATGTAGTTTTTTCCTGTCGGGATAAATGTCACAAAAGTGAATTTGGCCTCTGTCATCTCGTACAATGCTTCTATTTAGCATTTGTCTCAAATGTAATAGTTTTCCTTAAAAAGATAATAACCCAAAACATGCCTCAAAGCTTTGCCAAAACTACTTGAAGAGTAAATAAGATGGAATGCTGACTGTCATGGACATGATGATGTTTGTTACACAAATACTCCCTGACTTACAATGGGGATACATTCTGTGTCATAGCTTAGCATGCCTTTAACATTAAAACATGACCGTGACCACGGCTTTTCCTCATCAGCGCTCATCACTCCCACCACGTTACTCCCTACATCATGCATGAGTTCCCTCATCTAGTACAGGAGAGCATCATAACTAGGGCTGCAACAACGAATCGATAAAATCGATAATAATCGATTATTAAAAGCGTCGACAACGAATTTCATTATCGATTCGTTGTGTTGCATGATTTATGTGTCCCCCGCGTTATCATATCCGCTTACGTTACTTGCGGTCAGCATTGGAAAAAAAACACGAGCGATTGAACGGAGCGAGGCGGAGCCGGCGCGAACATGGAATCTTCAAAATAAGTTAGCGTTAAGGCTATGTCCACACGTACATGGGAATTTTATAAAACGGGGGTTTTCAAATTCGTTTATAAAAAACATCGCGTCCACACAAGCACTGTTTAAACAAAAAACTTCGGCCACATTAAAACGCAAAAACGCACACAGTCGCTGTCCAGAGCAGAGCCAAAAACCAGCAGTCCTATGTGCCGGCGAAGCAGCTCACTCGGCGACAACAGCAACGTCCTATGCATAAGAACATTTTCTCTCCATTTCTTCTTCAACAACCACTTCGTTTGAAAGCTGTCCCACCAACGAGAGGTCCGACCGGGGTCTCGTCCCAAACCGGCGACGCTGGGGGCGGGGAACTGCTTCGTGGGTGTGGATGGATATAGTAGTGACCTCCGTAGCGCATTCTGACGCCTCTGTTCTTCAGTGTAATAAAAAAGTAATAATTGTAAATTTATTTGTAGATATTTGTAACAAGTTCGGTCAGCAGTGTTACAGCTGGCACTATCCTGGCTACGTCCGCTATTGCACAAAAATCGCCTCATGTAAACAAAGGAGATAACGGCGCACAAATGACGTTACAAGCAAGAAACTCCGTTTCCCCCAGTCCACACGGCAATGCTGAAAAACGGAGGAGTTTTCTGAAAATCTTCACCCTGGAAGGAAGGAGTTTTGCAAAAAAAAAAGTCCGTTTTCGTGTGGACAAACGGTCAAAACGCATAGAAAAAGCTACGTTTTTAAAAAAATACCCGTGTTCGTGTGGACAGGGCCATAGTCTCTAAAAAAGAGAGCCAACTTTAGCTAGGAGCATGTTGACATTTGGGATAACATTTTTGGATTGCAATGCAAAGTTCCTAAAGAAAGGGAGTGAATGAGTTTGTATGTAGTGTTTTGCATCAGAGATGCACTTATTTTTCTTTATTATTTAATTTGTTATTTTAATTTATTAATTAATTAAATTTATTATTATTTATTTATTGTAAGCACTTATTTGCTCTGTTATTCAATGTTGTATTTCTGAATAAAGAAATGGAAAGCTTTTGTTTTTTAATTCGGTTAATCGATTATTCGAAAAAATAATCGACCGATTAATCGATTATTAAAATAATCGTTGCAGCCCTAATCGTAACGCATAACTTACCTTAAACATGCTGAATGCACTTACATTAACCTACAGTTGGGCAAAATCATCCACGATATTGCAAGGTCATGCTGGGACTGCGGTAGCCTAGCGGGTAAGGCACTGGACTATGGACCAAAAGGTCCAGAGTTCAAATCCCACCTTGGCCAAGCTACCACTGTTGGGTTCTTGAGCAAGACCCTTAACCCACAATTGCTTGGATTGTATGACTGTACCAATTGTAAGTCGCTCTGGATAAGGGCGTCTGCTAAATGCTGTAAATGTAAATGGATAACATGGGTCATCAGATTTTGCACAAAATTGTGGCAGCTAGAGTGCACGCTTGCAATTATTATAGCAATATGGAGAACATAACAAATACTAATAAATTGCAGAGGTGGGGTGTTCAAACCTTTACTCGCTGTTATGCCGGTTATTGATTTGTAAGGAAAATGATTGTATAAACAGCAACAAGCTTCAGTTACATTTCATTTAAGGATTCCAAAGGGTGCCAAATGTTAAAAGGTCATTGTTTAGAGTACATTTACTTCAATGTTAAACGTCGTTCATATTTTTTTATGTGTAATTAAGATAATAAACCACAGACATTTTCCCATGAGCTTTATTTCTCATCTTTACAAAGAAAACAATAAGGTATGAAGGTCACTGCTAATTATATCATGTTCAACTTGCTGACTTTGCTGTCATAATGCATCTTTTACTGTTCACACTGTCACTGCCTTTCTCATAATCCAGTTAACGCTTCTGCATGTTGCTTTCGGATACACTCCAATGCCTCTTTAATTTCTTCAGTGTTGTTCACTGTCGGTTTATGTGGCTGGTTTGTGTGTCAGTTGGTTTTTGGCTTACTGCATGTTGAATACTAATCATACACTGGAATGTGTGTGTGTGTGTGTGTGTGTGTGCCCCTCGCACAGTGGCTGATGAGATTAACCTCACCTCTCTCACTGAGGACAATGCAGGTAAGAACTGCCCTTCTCTCTGTCACTGTCACTACCACTAACACAACACACACAAACACTCACCCATGCATACAGTCCTTATCAGGCTCCCCTGAACTTCAAGTCATTCAATATTATTAGTCAGCTGTGGAACTGTATGAAAATATCATATTAATAATGTTACTATAAGCTCATACCACATTTTTTTTTATCAGTTGTGATAATTATTCTTCCCAATTTCACGTCATGTTTTTATAGCATGGACCTCATTTATAAACGGTGCGTACAAGCAAAAATATTGGAATATTCATATCCATCCTTGCACTAATAAATTATTTATTTAAAAAAATACTTGATGGATAAATAGGCATGTATTTACAGAAACTTTGACCCCATGTTCCATACGCAACATTTTAGATACAATATGCCCCCGGCACAGTGGCGCTAGCGGTTAGCATGGTCACCTCACCGCTTCAGACATCCCCCGTTAGATCCCGACCTTGGATTGTACCTGTGTGGAGTTTGCACGCCCTTACTGTGTCCAGAAAAGTTTAGTCTGGGTCCTTTCGGATTTCCCGTTTTACTCTAAATTGGCCCTTTATAAATGTGCCTGACTAGTAGCGATGTAACCTTCTGGCGTGAATAGCCATTGAGCCTGATGTGACATTTAAATAAACAAATAAAACAAACACAGAAAATAAGATATGGTGGGAATTTGTGAGACATTGGATTTATAGGACATAATAATGCAGAAGTAACCTCTCACATAAATCTTCATATTATAATATCCATACCCTCATAAATGAATCTTAACTATTTGGTCATGAGCCCAGTATTTTGAATACAGTGATACCTCAGAACTCGTCGAATTCGGTTCTCTATGCATCTTGACCAGAAAAATTAGTCTCGGTTCTCATCGGTTGCTTGGTGCTCTGCACACTTGCTTGAACTTGTATGATTTGAGCCACATGACTTGTTTTACAATTCAGTGATTGAGATTCACAATAGTGGTTGCTTAGAGAAGATCAGAAAGAAAGTTTCTCTTTATTCTTACATCTACAGTACTGTATTTTTGGTGCAAATAAGTCTCCATGGGTCCCAAAAAGGGTTGTATTGACTGCCAACTGAAAGGGAAACAGGAACTTAATGCTCCAGAAACCAGACTGCAGTTAGCAGTTACACGAGTACACAGAAATGACGAGTACTGAGTACATTTTTCCGATAAGTAATAATTGTAAATTAAATTCATCCGTTCCAGACCCCCAGAAAATGCACACTGTATAAGGCATTATATGCATTAATGGAGTTGTATTGTACAGGTGCAGGGCGTCTTCTTGCTTCCTCCACTTCCGTACCATTGATTCGTTAATGTTGAATTCTCTCGCAGCTGCTCTATGTCCCATGTTGTTACTGCGTGACTGATAGCGTTGGGTTTGAAATCCGCTTCGAAAATAAATGAATGGAATGCACGTACCCTAATGCTGAAGCACATACCGTATTACTCCGCGATGATGCTGCGCACTACGGTGGCCGTAAGCTTCGTAACTTACCAAGGCCGTGCTAAAACATTTTGACAGATTTATGAGCGCCGTGTACCATCTACAATCGGTTCTAGGTCAGAAAGCACAACCAGAATTAATTCATACATTAGGCGCACCGCATTTAAAGGCGCACTGTCGATTTTTGAGAAAGTTAAAGGATTTTAAGTGCCGCCTTATGGTCCGGAAAAATACGGTACATTAACCTACAGTGGACAAAATATTAATTAACAAAAGCTAAATAAACTATATTGTTTTATAAAAATGTAATTTGGTGAGTAATGGATTGAAAGTGAAAAGTAAAAGCCAAAACACTTGCGCGGCATAGCTGCTCATGCTAACTGCTGCTTATGTGCTGGAGGATTGAGGACAGGATTTCCCTTCTGGTTGACTGACAATAATAACCTTTTCAGGACCCATGGAGACTTATTTGCTCTAAGAATACAGTACTGTAGATGTAAAGAAGGTCCCAGGTTCAATCCCAGGGTGGAGCGTCCTGGGTCCTGGCGTGTCTGTCTGGGTTTACTCCGGTTTCCTCAGAGACACATTTTTCTGGTCAAAATGCATCGAGAACCAAATTTGACGATTTCCGATGTGGTCAAGAACCGAAGTATTACTCGTTTCATTAGATTAATTCATCCAAGTGATAGTAATCATTTTAAACAATACCATTTTCCTGATTTCACCTCCCTTGAGTCTGTAGAGTGTTTAAGGAGAAGCCCCTGTACGTAATGTTATTTTTAATCATTACGTTGTGGTGTAAGAAAACAAAAAGCAGTAATGTTTTTATTAGAACCCGTGTACTGTTCTGCTGGCATATAATAATTTCCCCTGTTGAAATTAATCCAGGAGGGCAGAAAAAGTACCCCTGGCAGGGTTGGAAATGAAACCTTGCTCTGCAGTGTGTCATTGTACCTACATGTGGTTGCATGATGGCCCCCTCGATAAGTTATTGACTGCGAGGTTTTAATTTCATTACCCCATGTCCTCTGGTGATCCGTAACGAGAATTAATTAACTTCCCGGGGTGTTTTGTACATAATGTTTGGAACCACACAGTCCCTTGAAGGTGGTGATGTATGCTGGTTTTCCTGGGGCCTCTCCTGCTAGGTCTCTGGCTGTTATTCATTCCTAGGCTCATTCAACTGGAACGGCGCCTTTTAAAGATTCCCCCTGTTTTCTTTGAGGCTCGTTTCCTTGGGCATCTGTCTTGCTTTTGACGTATTCCTTTGCTCCATCTAAACAGTAATGAGTCATGGACTGTTAACGCAGATGAGTAAGAAGACTTCTCTCTACAAACATCATTCTCCAACGATGACTTTTCCCTCTGGCCTGAGGGACTAATGAATGATTTTATTGAAAAATAAAAGCCTTCAGGTGGCTGTGGTTTGCCGCGATTGACCATGGTTGGAAATGAACAAGCAGTGTGACCGTTTGCAAAGCACTAAAAATCACATCTTATGATGTAAAGAACATGTGATTGTTGTGAGTTTTATTTTCATATAAAATTATCTCAAGGGATTGTTTGTCACATCCTACTGTTTTGAGAAATAGGGGTTCAGAACTTCAGAACTTCAGACTGCTTTAATTCTCATAGTATAGATTCAACAAGGTGCTGGAAACAGTCCTCAAAGATTTTGGTCCTAATTGACGTGATAGCATCCACGCAGTTGCTTGCAGATTTGTCGGCTGCACATCCATGATGCAAAACTTTGCTGTTCCATCATATCCAAAAAGATGCTCTATTGGATTGAGATCTGGTGACTGTGGAGGCCATTTGGGTATGATGAACTCCTCTTCATGTTCAAGAAACCAGTTAGAGAGGATTTGAGCTTTGTGACATGGCGCGTTATCCTGCTGGAAGTAGCCGTCAGAAGATGGTACACTTGTGGTCATAAAGGATAGGAGTGAATATGATCAGCAACAATACTAAGGTAGGGTGTTGTGTATATCGATGCTCAGTGGATATTAAGGTGCTAAGAAAATGTTCCTCACAACATTACACCATCACCACCCTAGACTGCTAATACAAAGCAGGGTGGATCCATGCTTTCATGGTTGTTTATGCCAAATTCTGGACCTCTGACCCGACCATCTGAATGTCACAGCGGAAATCAATACTCATCAGACCAGACAACATTTTTGCAATCTTCTGTTATGCAATTTTGGTTACCCCTTGTGACTTACAGCCTCATTTGCCTGTTCTTAGCTGACAGGAGTGGCACCTGGTGTGTGGTTTCTGCTGCTGTAGCCATCTGCTTCAAGGATTGATGTGTTGTGCATTCAGAAATGCTTTTTCTGTATACCGGTTATAAAAAAGTTCTTTCGAAACAGCTCAAACCAGTCTGCCCATTCTCCTCTGCCCTCTGGCCTCAAGAAGGCATTTTTGCCCAGAGAACTGCTGCTCACTGGATATTTTCTCTCTTTTGGACCATGCTCTATAAACCCTAGAGATGGCTGTGTGAAAATCCCAGTATATCAGCAGTTTCTGAAATACTCAGACCAGCCCGTCTAGCACCAACAACCATGCCACGTTCAAAGTCACTTAAATCACCTTCCCCCCCATTCTGATGCTCAGTTTGAACTTCAGCAAATCATCTCGACCATGCCTACATAACCAAATGTGTTGAGTTGCTGCCATGTGATTGGCTGTTTAGATATTTGCATTAATGAGCAGTTGAATAGATGTACCTAAGGAAGTGTATAAAGCAAGAGTAAAGAGTTCATGACACAAAAGCCATGATCTCCCAACTAGAGCTAAATACGTGATACAGCAAGTATTGTTTGGCAGTTGAAATGGCTATGACTAGTATACGCCTTGTAGCTAAAGGGTTGTGGGCAGCTTAAAATTACATTCAAAGACATGCATGTTAGTATGGAGTTTGTTTCCCCTTTGCTGTTATAACAACCTTCACTCATTTGAAAAGATTTTGGAGTATGACTGTGAGATTGGGCTTATGTTGAACTCTAAGCTCTGGCTCACTTGGCATTCCAGTTCAGCTCAAAGATGTCTGATGGAGTGAAGGTCAGTCACTGATGTGGTCAGTGCAACCAAAAATGAATTGATAGAGAGTATTACAAACAACACGGAAGATCAACCAGATGAAACAGAGACTCAACAAGTGAATGTGAACCAGTTTACATGGTTAGACGTTAGTGAGAATATACAAGTAGTGATGGGACAACCAGAGGAGTACTATTTACAATAGGACCGGCACATACTTACGAATGCCATTTGCAGCTTGTTAGAAATAAGTAGCTGAAGGTCATAAGCAAACACACCAGCTGTTGGAACAGTCCAAGCATGAGCTAATGAGGTGGTGCGCTTTTGAGGGAATGCCAGACCTCTGCTTTTTAACTCCTGCTTCGGCTCGTGGATCCACACCATTGATTGGCCTTTGAAGATGACCAGATGTTTACAGCCAAGTTAAAAGATGGGTTTTTATTTCCTATCACAATTTAGTATAATTTTTAAGACCTCGGCCATTAAAGCGAATGGACATTGGTCGGATGGTTGTTAAACGCCACATACCTGTACTGTAGACATATTAATGTGTACCATCATCAAATTAAAACAAGTTTTAAAAAATCTTGGATGGTTAATGTGCTTGGGGTGATGGCGTCACCAGCTATGACTGATTTGACTGACATTTGTAACGCGAAACTGGCAGAAACTGACCTCTGGCCTGTTTAGTCACTTAGTCAGCTATATATTTAAATGTATGCCATGCCAGTGAATATCTAATGCCACAGCACTACTTGGAGCACAGCATTCATTGCTTAGAAGTTTGAAAAGGCTGCCCTACATCTCAAAGAGAATGCGTCTTGTACAACTTGAAAAGAAGTGTCAGCACCATTTATAAACAGAACAGAGGTCAGTTTCTGACAGTAGTCGCTACTGTTCAGGCTAGAAATCTAGATTTGCTTCGCCTTGGTTTTGCCATGACAAGCTTCAATTGAACCGAGAGGGTTCGAGAGTGAATGGCTGCAATTTTGTAGCTGTCATGCGTTTCTGCTCACTTATCCTTGGGACTCCATTCCAAACCCTGTCCTCCCTCTCTTTCACAGATGGTCAAATTTGTCCCTAGTGTTTATTTACTCACTTACTCAAGCACATACCATCAACCGCCTACACACACATTATATATATATATATATATATATATATATATATATATATATATATATATACACACACACAAACACACAAAGTCCCTAAAGCTATATTGTCCATTAATATATTGAAGATGAAGACACTGGGGTTTCCTTTAGCTATATTAATATATAGTGCACAAAGCACCACTGTTTTGAAACAACCCAAATAGAAGCATCTCCAAATCTATCAAAATGCACTGGTTTTACCAAAATGTTAAAACTACCTGGTTGGTAAATGTGTTAAGGTAGATGTCAAATTAGCATACTGATGAATGCCGGAACCTAGGGTTCCTCTCAGAACATTATCCAGAGCATCACACTCCCTCTGCTGTCTTGTCTTCTTCCCACAGTGCATCCTGTTGCCATCACTTCCAGTGGTAAACGGTGTTCCCATATCTGACCATACAAGTAGTAGATAACAAGGGTCCAGATCTGACACTCCTGTGCCCATTGTTGGTGCTTTCTGCGGTGGACAGGTTAGCGTCTAGGCAGCCCCATACTCAGCAGGGGGCACTACACTGTGTAGTGACACATTCCTCCTGTAACCATCCTTAAATATACAGTGTTGTTCAAAATTCTTAGGCCACCATTAGATTAGATATACCAATGCTTTATGTTATAACAATGCGAATGTTATGATAACTGCGTATGATAATAAAGCAATAAGGCACGAGAGGGTGTGCATTATTGTGAATATATCACAGGAAAGAGGTGTTGTTAGGCCCAACGCGAAGCGGAGCGGATATACTGAATGAGCAGGGTATTCCATCAATGGATGTTTTTCTTCCCTGATGGGACCGGCATATTCTAAGATGACAATGCCAGAATTCATCAGGCTCAGATTGTGAAAGAGTGGTTCAGGGAGCATGACCCATCATTTTCACATGTGGATTGGCCACCACAGAGTCCAGACCTGAACCCCATTGAGAATCTTTGGGATGTGCTGGAGAAGACTTTGTGCAGTGGTCCAAATCTCCCATCAGCAATACAAGATCTTGGTGAAAAATGAATGCAACTCTGGACAGAAACAAATGTTGAGATGCTGCAGAGGCTTGTGGAAAGGATGCCACAGTGGATGCGTGCCATAATCAAAGCTAAAGGCGGTCCAACCAAATATTAGTTGTGTGAGACTTTTTATTTTGGCCAGGCAGTGTATTTAGCTTAACACTTGAGCAATAGCAGCATCTGGCAGCTTCATTTGGATGCCAGGTTGAGTCTGTAGAAGCTTGATCGGGAATGGTCTTTTTGGAAGGATGGCAGCCAAGAAACCACTTTTTCAGAAGGGGAACAGGGTGAAAAGGCTAAGATGTGCTAAAGCTCATATGGGATAAGGAGATATAGGAGAGGAACACAGTTGTGACATTATATTTAGGATTTGCTGTGGTATTTTAAAGGTGTGAGTGGGTTCCTTCCAATAAATCCCCATAGTAAAGATGATGAAATGCTGTGAAGAAACACATTGTAAACATTTATGAAGTTTGCTTATGAGGTATTTTGGGGCGAAACTCTGAGGTATTTGTTTTATCTCGCCCACGGGAACACCGATACCAAAGAGTTAAGTACTACTTTATTTCTGAAGGTTTTCAGACAACATTTGTAAATTAAAAAATGTTCTTACGTATGAGGTCATGAAGTAAAGAGCGCTACACACATTTTGGGAAACTCACCCCTGGTTTGTTATGCGGTCTGTTTATGGTTTTAATGTTTTGGCTGATCGGTGTAGATGGAACAACATGAAGGCAAAGAGATACATGTGCCACCCAACAGGCTTATGAGAGAAAGCTTTAATATTGTGCTAGCTTATTGAAACTCTTTAATGTCCTAGTGTATATAATGTAAGACATTAAAAATGTGTCTAATGGCACCTGAGTGTTAAATATGAAGTCTGTATGAAGACAAAAGACGGAAATATAAAGATGAAAAACCAGCTGGAAGCATTGATTAGACCAGAGATTAATAATACGTGCCAAATCACTGAGAACAGTTGATATGTTGTATTTGCTGTGATATTTTAAAGGTGTATATGGGTCCCTTCCAATAAATCACCACAGTTGTGGTCCAGGTAGTGCAGTAAAGGTCCTGAATTTTGAGTATGCACTGATTGACAGTAGGCTGTGCTTGTTAGAGCTAGTTTACATTTGATTGCTCGGTTGGCAAGATTCAAAGAAACCATGTAACCAGAAACCGGTAGTTATTTAGGAAAGATAAGTGACATCAGCCCTGTCACTGGTGAGAGGAAAAAAAATGGAAACACTTTATCAATTGATGATGGAAACCAGACAATCAGCACTAATTCATACCTTGTGCTTTCGTGGTAGGCCACAAAACCAGTGACAACAAAATCCCAGTTTCAGTTCCCAGATCATTTAAAGATGCATTTAAGGTAGTCATGTTGGGACTGAAATTTGAACTCTTATTTGTGTGTGCTTCTCAGGCTCTTCTACACGTGACGTTGGTCCGTCTCTGGGCCTGAAGAAGTCCAGCTCCCTGGAGAGCTTACAGACGGCTGTTGCAGAAGCAACAATGAATGGAGATCTGCCTTTCCACAGGCCACGGCTCCGTATTATAAGGGGACGAGGCTGTAACGAGAGCTTCCGAGCCGCAATTGACAGATCCTATGACAAGCCAGCATTGACGAATGAGGAAGACGGAGAGCCCATGGATGCACGTACGTGCGCCTCTGGCTTTGTTGGCCATTTTAAAATAAGGAGTGCCTGTTTGAGGATGTTTATATTTCTGATTGTTTGACTAGTTGAGGAAGACACTGAAAAAAGCTCTCAATCAGGACGTGACTCCCTCTCCACTGTAGCTGACCTCACACCACTTCCCGCCACCGAGCGCCAGCTCACCAATGGCAACCAGCTGGCCAACGACAAGAAAAAGGAGAAAGGAGGAAAGGAAAAGAAGAAGACGGAAGAAAAGGACAAGGGTAAAGGAAAGAAAGGGATGCTGAAAGGGTTGAGGAGATGTTCAGGGGGTGAAAAAGAAAGGCAATGTCTAGTTTGTATAACTTTTTGGCATAACGTATAGTAATTCTTTTAATCTTTTAAGTACTGAGCCAGGATTTGGAAACTCTCCGGAGTTGAGGATAAAATGGATCCGATAGGATCTGATTGCACCTCTTAGCAGTTTGTAACGCTATTACATAATCACCTTACTTCATTATTAGTGCTATGTAAGCTGATTGCAGTTATTTCCAGTTCATACTTTGATGATAATTAGTGGTAGCCGTATGACGTTCGTTAAACAGGGGTTGATCTATATTATTTCCTGCATCATTTATTTACCAGATCCCTCAAACAAAGGTCAAACTTTTGACTGGCTTTGTTAGTTGAATCCTCCTTTCCTAATTTGATAGTCCACATTAAAACTGCAGAACAGTATAGCAGAACCTCTGATCTCAGCGCTAAGGATCAGAGTTCATATCAGTGTAGGAACGAGCATGCTGAAAATGTGCTCAGTAACAGGATCCAGGATCCTGAGCCGAGGCTGAATGGAATACAAATGTGGTAGTGATTTTATCCACACATAACCGTGACCAAGTTGGAAGTTAGAAGCAGAGAACTGGAAAAATCCAGTCTGAACTGGCCTAAAGAGAAGTCCAGTGTTCTTAATAGCTAAATTTGTGTGTGAAATAGGAAGTTATCAAAGGTTATTCTCAACAGTTGAACTTTGCACACATGCTCTTAAGTCAGGATTATGCATAATGACAGAACGTAGGATCAGCACTCTGGACTGAGTGGATCTTATTCTTTAATCTGTCTCAGTCAGAGATGGAGTACTTTACACGTTACTTTGTAAATGATTTTTTTTTAAATGAATATAATTCAGCTAATTATCAGCCGCCCTTCACAGTATATTTAAGCACCGACTTCAAAAAGGATGTACATTTTCACACGAGAAAGCATACGCTGGAAGTGGTTTGCCAGGCAGGTGGAGCGAAGTTTAATTTTGCACGGAAGTCGCAACGATATTAATCAACATAGTCAAACGAAAAAGCACAAATAAGCCGATAAAAAGTACCGTATTTTTCGGGCTATAAAGCGCACCGGGTTATAAGGCGCATTAAATGAAACAAAACTCTTAAGTTCCGTCGGAAGCTCAGTTTGGTCTTTACCTGGCGCAGGGCGACTTCTTGCTTCCTCCACTTCCGTACCACTGATTCGTTAATGTTGAATTCTCTCGCAGCTGCTCTATGTCCATGTTGTACTGCGTGACCGATAGCGTTGAGTTTGAAATCCGCTTCGAAAATGAATGAATGAATGCACGTACCCTAATGCTGAAGCACATACCGTATTACTCCGCGATGCTGCGCACTACGGTGGCCGTAAGCTTCGTAACCTACCAAGGCCATGCTAAAACATTTTGACAGATCTATGAGCGCCGTGTACCATCTACAATCGGTTCTAGGTCAGAAAGCTCAACCAGAATTAATTCATACATTAGACGCACCGCATTTAAAGGCGCACTGTCGATTTTTAAGAAAATGAAAGGATTTTAAGTGCGCCTTATGGTCCGAAAAATACGGTAAGTGTGCAGTGTGTATGTAGTGCATGCTGTGCTGTGGATATGTGATAACTGATGTGGATGGAGCAAGTTACTGTCTTGGTGCTTGCGTGTTGAATGAGTGGGCGGAGTAGCTTGGGCCGATACTCGGCGCTCATATCCAAGTATTGACAGGTAAAAAGATGATATTAGGGCTGGTAATGTGGTGCGCTGTGTTGAGGGTTTAATGAAGAGTTTCCTCTTTAACGTCGACACTCCGATGCTGTACACACAACGTCTCACACGTCATTATCGAAAATCGGGTCTCACTATCTAAACAGCAATATTGATTTTCAGTATGAATGTCTTCCGAACCCCACACACACTCCCAACACACATATCTTTATATATTTAAAGTCTTCTCCCGCCCTCCTCACACATACCTGACACTGTTGTTCAGCTGTAATACTAAACCTAAATGCTGGTATTTTCCCTGCTATTGTCAAAGACCAGCAAGACCTACTCGGGCCTTAGTCTTAATCCGATGCGAATAGAAAATAGTTGTATTGACGTCGGGTCAGTGTGGCATTTCTTTAGCTTAAATAAAGTGGTATTAATGACTCTGCAGCGCCGTGTGTCACAGAGCTGTCGGTCTGAATATCATTGTATCTGGCAGCGTGGGGGAATATCAAATACGATCATCCAAAAGATGATGAATGTTCCCAGCTCTCAGCTGGAGGAAAAGTTTGAGTAAATGTCAAAGTTTTTACAGCGAGATCAGAAGTTGTGTGTGTGTGTGTGTGTGTGTGAGAGAGAGAGAGAGAGGGTGTGTGAGAGAGCGTGAGAAAGGGAGAGAACTTGCAGAGAATTTCTGAGTGTGTGTTGAGTACCGGAGGGAGTGTATGTGGTGTGTTCAGGCTGTCACATGCATCACTGTGTCAGAGTGCCATTCCCAATATTAATGCAGCCAACAGAATCCCAAATATATAGCACAAAGGCATAGCAGAGGTAGTTCCACTACCCCGGCTGGAAGCCTGTGTTTGTGGCCCTCACCATCATTGTGTGTGTATTTTACAGCATAAGCTTACACACAGCAACACATGGAGTTTATAACAGATGGTATGTAGTGTGCAGATCCAGGATCAGTTTCTACATACCAGTGTAAGCTACACTACATCTAGATGTTTTCTTTTTTGCCAGTTGTCTTTACATACATTTTGAAGTGCATATTTATTTATTAAGTCATTCATTTATTTGGACTTGTCCACTCCAATGGATGAAATCCACTTCAAACCTTGAATTGGCTGCAAACATCATGCAAATGTTAAAAATAATAATAAACAGACAGTGGCTTTTACCACCTGTGGTCAAAGACTGCAGGTGGGAATTTTATACAGCTGGCGCTCAGGTGGCACACAAGCAGTTTGCTAGCCCATCTTCATGGTATCCAGGATTTGAGTCCTGCCGACTTGAACCGAGGGAGGGGATACCACCTGGATGAGTGTCCCCTGAAAAGCAAAAAACAACAATGAATGATGGACAGGGAGTCTGTGTAGAGTACACATTCTCCTAGCTGTTCCTTTTACCTTCAGAACTGCCTTAATTCTGCCATAGATTCAAGAATGTGCTGAAACGTTCCTCAGAGATTTTGGTCCATATTAACATGATGGCATCACACAGTTGCTGCAGATTTGTCAGCTGCACATGATGCGAATCCCAAAGGTCTTCTATTGGATTGTGATCTGATGACTGTGGAGGCCA
This sequence comes from Ancistrus triradiatus, assembly GCA_025084515.1. Taxonomy (NCBI): domain Eukaryota; kingdom Metazoa; phylum Chordata; class Actinopteri; order Siluriformes; family Loricariidae; genus Ancistrus; species Ancistrus triradiatus. The sequence continues at coordinate 70,703 of JAJAGP010000438.1, read as the reverse complement.
ATTGAGTACAATGAACTCACTGTCATGTTCAAGAAACCAGTCTTGAGATGATTTGAGCTTTGTCACATGATGTGTAGAAGATGGCTCTGTGGTCATAAAGGGGTGGGCATGGTCAGCAACGAAGCGTATTTAGACTGTGGTGTTTAAACAATGCACAGTTGGTCTTAAAGAGTCTTAAAGTGTGCTAAGAAAATATCCCCCACACCATTACAGCACCAGTCTGAACCATTGAATGGATCCATGCTTTCACGTTGTTTACGCAAACTTAATAGAATCGGAATGTCGTAGCAGAAACCGAGCCTCATCAGGCTGATTAGGTAGTTGCGTTGGCGTGCTGTTGTATCTAACAGTTGTGTCTGATAGTGGTATGGTAGAATATCAGATTTTTTTAATAAACACTAGACACAGATACACTGCACTGAAAATGTCAATTCATCCTACTATAAGTCTACTGTTATCTTTCATTAATTCTCCCCATATGGCAAGTCCTGGACTTCCTTTCTAAAACTGGCAGACGCCTCTGCTCTCATACATACTCATGCACACAGACCTACGCAATCACACCCAGCATTTTCAGTCTGTCTTTGTGGCTTTAGAGTAGATGCAGGTGTTCCCTGATAGCAGATAAACCTGAGTAATGCAGCTGCAGCTGCCGAGCTCGTCACATTTCACACCCTGACAAGAGCTTGATGATTAAAATGAGGATGCCGATGGCCTCATTTCCACATGCAAATATTTAACCTTTAACTTCCTTCACTTTCCATCTTATTTCCTCCAGGACATTAGGACCAGATTAATTTATGAGCTATTTCACAGGTAGGTAACCAAAGACACGAATTGAGAAGGCAAAAGGGGGTGGGGGTGGGGGGAAAAAGTGAAAAGCGGTGGAAGGAGGTGTCACATGCGCAGCATCACAGCATGCAAACTAGTGTGGCAATATAAAGCTTTAAGGAATCCTAGTGTTTTTTAAGTGTGTGTAAGCACAGCAGCTGATGTGGCTATAAGCTACAGTGTGTTTGGGGCTGGCAGCACACAGGGCACAAGGGGTAAAACAACCCTAGACAGGTTGCCAGGTCACTGGAGAGCACTTGCGAACGCACGTGACTCACTGGCGCTGGAATGCATGTCTTTGGAAAGTGGGACAAAACTAGAGTGCCTGGAGGAAACCCGTGCAGACTCCACACAAATAGGGGTCGGGCCGGGACTCGAATAGTGATCTCTGGACATGTGATGTGACAACACTAACCACTGTCCATCAATAGCCAATTAACAAGGAAGGTCCTGCTTCCTTCTTTGTCCATTAACGTTGTTATCATTATTATTAAGGTAATTAACCCAGTTAATCCATATATTACCTCGCCACATACAGAAGCTGTAGTACAGCAGTAGTAATGACACACGTAACAGTGCAGCAGCTGGTGCAAAGTGTTATTAAATACAAAGTTTTATTAAACACGTGCTGAACAACGTTTCATAGGCGCCGTGCTCCTGATAAGCGCCTGGACAGGTTTTAATACTCACATGTATTATCTGTCGTGAATGATCAAAACACAAGAACCGTGCATAGATCTCAGGACAGTTGCAGATTGGCTTCTATTTGGGAATTACAGTGGGGCACAAAAGTATTTAGTCAGCCACTGATTGTGCAAGTTGTCCTACTTAGAAATATGAGAGGGGTCTGTCATTTTCATCATAGGTACACTTCAACTATGAGAGACAAAATGAGAAAAAAAATCCAGGAAATGGTTGAAAATAAGTATTTGGTCACCCACAAACAAGCAAGATTTCTGCCTCTCACAGACCTGTAACTTCTTCTTTAAGAAGCTCTTCTGTCCTCCACTCGTTACCTGTATTAATGGCACCTGTTTGACCTCGTTATCTGTATAAAAGACACCTGTCCACAGCCTCAAACAGTCAGACTCCAAACTCAACAATGGCCAAGACCAAAGAGCTGTTGAAGAACACCAGTGAGAAATTTGTAGGCCTGCAGCAGGCTTAGAAGAAAGTGGGGGTGAGATGACAAGAACGGCATCTCTGAAAAGCAGCACACCAAAAAATGTTAGATGGCCTGCCACGTGCTTGCGTCTCGATTTCTGCACTGTTTGATCTTTTTCAAAATATCTGCTCACTTTGTAAATAGAACAGAAAACATATTACATAAAAGACAGTTTCTCATTCTCATTCTGTCTGTGTCTGTCTTTTCGGAAAAATGTCCTCGCGTCGTAAATAGAAGAGGAAACGCACAAAATACAGTTCTTATTCCATAAGTCTTTCTGTCTGCCTGTCTGTGTGTATGCGTGCATGTCTGTGTGCGTGTCTCCTTGTGTGTTCGTGTCTGTAGTCATCTCTGTGTCTGTTACATGTGTCCATACATGTCCTTACATGTGCCCTTGCATGTTTGCCTCTGTGTGTGTATGAAAGACAGACAGACAGACGGACAGCACATGGTGTAAGGAGTGGCTGAGTGAATCAATGCACTGCCCACAGCTTTAGAGTGAAATAAGATTTTACCCATTTTAAATGGTGAAAAATAAGAAAACATGGTATATTAAATACATGTATAGGAAATCAGTTAGTTAATAATGAAATCAAGGTGTGGAAAACACTGCATTGTTTTGGCTATTTAGTCAATACCGGTATCCTATATAGCATTAGTTCTTTTTAGACCAAGTACCGTATTTTCCGGGCTATAAAGCGCACCGGGTTATAAGACACAATATCAATGATCGACTGCTAACGGGTATATTTTCATACACAAAGCGCACCGGGTTATAAAACGCATGAAATGAAACAAAACTCTTAAGTTCCCTCGGAAGCTCAGTTTGGTCTTTACCTGGCGCAGAGCGTCTTCTTGCTTCCTCCACTTCCGTACCATTGATTCGTTAATGTTGAATTCTCTCGCAGCTGCTCTATGTCCATGTTGTACTGCGTGACTGATAGCGTTGGGTTTGAAATCCGCTTCGAAAACTAAATGAATGAATGCACGTACCCTAATGCTGAAGCACATACCGTATTACTCCGCGATGCTGCGCACTACGGTGGCCGTAAGCTTCGTAACTTACCAAGGCCGTGCTAAAAACATTTTGACAGATTTATGAGCGCCGTGTACCATCTACAATCGGTTCTAGGTCAGGAAAGCACAACCAGAATTAATTCATACATTAGACGCAACCGCATTTTAAGGGGCACTGTCGATTGTGAATGTTAAGTGATGTGTATCTGTATTGGAATTCTGAAATGACACGTAGTCTTAGAGATTGATAAAGCTGCTCGCTCGTTAGGAAAGTGTTAATGATGGCGACGAATGATGTGTGTGTCAGGTTCGGGAAGAATCGCAAAGACGTTGTGGACAACAAGAGCAGTAATCGGAGGCCAGAGGAGACGCAACCTACAGAAGAGGAGACCCACAGGATGAGACAAGAGCAAGAGAGGTACACACACACACACACACACACACACTGACAAACATGCATTCACATTCCTTACTTACTTCTCACCTCTAGGTTTGTCTTCCTGTCTTTCTCCTGTATATACGGTGTGTGTGTGTGTGTCCATTTCTAAGCGTACCACTGAAAGCAGGTGGTGCAGGAGATTGTTCTGTGCGCTAATGGCATTTTTAAGCTGTTATCAGGACCAGATCCTGCCATCCAGCTCCTATTGTGTGAACAGTCAAGCACACTTCCTCATGCTTACCCGCGCACGCAACGTTTTATTGAGCTATTGTTATCACTTAGTTTTAAGACTAAATGTTTGCTGGGCTTGTTACAGAGCACTACACAAGCATTAGATTTGTGTTCTTATCACACATTATTTGGGAAGTCTTGATAAAGTGATCATCGATCATCAGCAGTTATTTAATTTGAATGATATGTGCTCTTTTCCATTAGTCTTAAGCAGGAGCAGCTTCTAAATCCTCCCTAATAGGCATTGAGTTATTTCGCTCCGTATATACAAGTCATTGGAAATACCCACTGTGTAGGTGTGGGTGTGTGCGCATGCATGCTGATGTATTAATAGCCATTGTGTGAAGTCCCCCTGCTTGGCCTTCTGTCTTGTGTGAAATGGCATAATAAGCTTGAACAAAAGTTCTCTCTCACACTCACTCAAAGCCTTTCCTCTTACTATGTCTATAGTACTTTATTTTGGTCTGCTAGTGTTTTCTCAGTGGCCCTATCGCTATGAATCTGCTGTTTTAAACGGTCATTGTTACATCCTGCCATTAGCATAGGCTATGCAGCAGCAGTTTGCTAACCCACCACTGCTGCACAGCAGTGACCCTCTACCTAGCCCTGCAATGGACTGACACCCCGTTCTGAGTTCTGAGTACCCTGTTGATAGTTTCCAGACCCCACAAGAGTAACCAAGATAAATGGTTATTGATAAAAATGTTATTGCACTTTAAGTTATTATGATAGTTGGGAGTTATATACAAATGTCAGATAATTTTTAGATACATTTCGTAGTTAGCAGCTCCTAGCAGTTAGCAGCTACCTGGAATGGTCCTGTCCATGGAGCACTTTTGCATGTGAATTCTGGGATAGGGTTCAGACTCAGGACTTTCACTTTATTTGTACAAGTATGCACTGTTTAAAAGATCGCTGTTTGACCGAAAAACATTACTATAGATGCCTAGGGCGTTTCTCAATATGCGTACTTTTCTGTACTAGTGTTATTGTGTACTTGTGAAACGTCATCAGTTGCAGTTCGAGTACTGTTCCATTTCGAAGTTCGCATCTAACCTAGTACGCTCCAAATCCCCGGATGTGTTCTTGCTCCTCCCATATTATCAAGGATGTATCGGAGTAGACTTAGGCGAGAATGTAGTTGTTTAAAATTCAGCTATGTGGTCAGTTTATCCAGATCAAGCTTACATAAAAAATGATCAGATGATGTAATGTAAAGTTAACGTATTTATTATGCATTATACACTGCTCTCAAACAAAGGGAATACTCAAATAACACATCCTAGATCAGAATGAATGAAATATTCTCATAGAATACTCTGTTCTGTACAAAGTTGAATGTGCTGACAACAAAATCACACAAAAATCATCAATGGAAATCAAATTTATTAACCAATGGAGGCCTGGATTTGGAGTCACACACAAAATTAAAGGTGAAAAACACACTACAGGCTGATCCAACTTTGATGTAATGTCCTTAAAACAAGTCAACGCCTGGACATGCTCTTGATGAGGTGGTGGATGGTCTCCTGAGGGATCTCCTCCCAGACCTGGACTAAAGCATCCGCTTGGACAGTCTGTGGTGCAACGTGACGTTGGTGGATGGAGCGAGACATGATGTCCCAGATGTGCTCAATCGGATTCAGGTCTGGGGAACGGGCGGGCCAGTCTATAGCTTCAATGCCTTCATCTTGCAGAAACTGCTGACACACTCCACCCACAGGAGGTCTAGTATTGTCCTGTATTAGGAGGAACCCAGGGCCAACCGCACCAGCATATGGTCTCACAAGGGGTCTGAGGATCTCATCTTGGTACTTAATGGCAGTCAGGCTACCTCTGGCGAGCACATGGAGGACTGTGCTGCTCTCCAAAGAAATGCCACTCCACACCATTACTGACCCACTGCCAAACCGGTCATTCTGAAGGATGTTGCAGGCAGCAGATCGCTCTCCACGGCGTCTCCAGACTCTGTCACGTCTGTCCCATGTGCTCAGTGTGAACCTGCTTTCATCTGTGAAGAGCACAGGGTGGCAATGGCGAATTTGCCAATCCTGGTGTTCTCTGGCAAATGCCAAGTGTCCTGCACGGTGTTGAGCTGTGAGCACAACCCCCATCTGTGGACGTCGGTTCCTCATACCATCCTCATGGACACGGTTTCTAACCGTTTGTGCAGAGACATGCACATTTGTGGCCTGCTGGAGGTCATTTTGCAGGGCTCTGGCCTGGTGGGTTGTTGCCCTCCTACGGCCTCCTCCACGTCTCCAGGTGTACTGACCTGTCTCCTGGTAGCGCCTCCAGCCTCTGGACACTACGCTGACAAACACAGCAAACCTTCTTGCCACAGCTTGCATTGATGTGCCATCATGGACGAGCTGCACTACGTGAGCCACTTGTGTGGGTTGTAGAGTCCGTCTCATGCTACCACGAGTATGAAAGCACTACCAGCATTCAAAATGATCAAAACATCAGCCAGAAAGCATAGGTACTGAGAAGTGGTCTGTGGTCCCCACCTGCAGAACCACTCCTTTATTGAGTGTGTCTTGCTAATTGCCAATAATTTCCACCTGTTGTCTATTCCATTTGCACAACAGCATGTGAAATTCGATTGTCAATCAGTGTTGCTGTCTAAGTGGACAGCTTGATTTCACAGAAGTTTGATTTACTTGGAATTTTATTGTGTTGTTTAAGTGTTCCCTTTATTTTTTTGAGCAGTGTATGTATTATTTGTTTGGCCTGTATTCTAAATATGAATTGTCTGATATAAATTGAAGTTCAAAATTAAATTCCCTTCTAAAATCAGACTTGTTTTGTGCTTGCTTATGTTTGGGAAGGTTTTTATTTATGCTTCAATGTGATCGGTCAGTTGTTACACATAGATTAAACTATTCCACCACTGACGGGCATTATACAAGATGTTTTAGGATTTCATCTAGGTGTTAAAAGTAAACTGGCTTGTCTCCATAGTCAAGTACGCTGCTGTTCCAATTGAGGAATAACCAAACTGCATGCTCCCTTCATCGGGAGAATGTACTCATTTACATTTACAGCATTTAGCAGACGCCCTTATCCAGAGCGACTTACAATTGATACAGTCTTACAATCCAAGCAGTTGTGGGTTAAGGGCCTTGCTCAAGGACCCAACAGTAGCACCTTGGCAGAGGTGGGATTTGAACCCTGAGCCTTCTGGTTTCGCTAGGCTACCATAGTCCTCGCCAGTCCAACTTCGTAGTCCAGACTTAGGAAGTACACAAGTCCGAACTTCGCGTACTTGGTATTGAGAAACGGCCCTAGTCTCCAAGGGTATCTTCAGAAGAAAACTGTGCAAACAATAGATAAATGCATCAGAGATACTGCTGAAAACAAGTAGAAGCCTAAACTATTATACACATGCTTTTGTAGTTTATTAATGAATAAAAATACAGTAATGGACTGTTACTACCTTGTGTACAGGAAAGCCATAACACTTAAGAGGATGGTATGATGGACCTGATACTTTTTGCATTGATAGAGAGTATGACGTACAACACCGAAGATCAGCCAAATAGACCAGAGACTCAACAAGTGCGTGTAAAGCAGTTTATATAGTTATACATGAGAGAGAATATACAGGTTAGTGGTGGGACTAAAACAGTATTACTTATAATAGGACAGGCACATACACTAATAAAAAAAAAGTAGTGGAAAGTCATACACACAAACTCATACAAAAAAGTCTCCAGTCCAAATGTGAGCTAATGAGCAAGTATGACTGGTAAGGTAGATAAAACACACACACACAAACACAACACACAAAGGGCGTACTTCTGCTCTTAAATTCCCACCCCTGCTCTTGGATCCACCGTGCTGATTGGCTCTTGAGGTGACCATGTTAATTAGCTGTTTACAGATGCAGAATTGTGTTTCTTATTATAATTTATAATCAGCGCATAAACGGCACACACTTAATCTGGCAGAAACAAAGACTTTTAACCTGTACTGAAGTGACATTTAGTCTAGGAAAAGAAAAACCTTACCAGAAACCTGTTTTAAGGAAATCCTATAAGTTAATGTGGAAAAATATGGAATTGATTATGTCACTGAATGTTTTTGAACTATTTTCAACCAAGCAGATATAACCGTCATAGCAACAGCTGCACAAAGGTCCACTGTTAAACATGATGAAGGAAGCATTGTGTGCTGGGGCTTTCAATAAGGCAATAAGGGCTTTTCAGTAGTTTTTTAAATGGCCCATTAACCATAACAAATCACTAACCATACTAAGGTTGTATTGAATGAGTAATAGGTTGCAAGGGTTGTTCATTCAAGACATTACAGACAAAAATGATTATGTAGTATACACCAGTCATCCATATCATTAAAACCACCTCCTTGTTTCTACACTAATTATGCTTCACATACCATATAGGTGCACTCTGTAGTTTTACAATTACAGAATGTAGTCCATGTGTTGTTGTAAGTACATCACCCCTTTTCAGCCTGTTGTCTAGTGGTCCGGTGCCCCACAGAGCAGGTATTATTTGGGTGGTGCATCATTGTCCTCACTGCAGTGACACCGAGTGTATTTACCTATAATTTAGGTATTTGATTTCACTTTTTTTTTTCCAGTAATACGATCAACGAGTTTACATGCATGCACTCAGTAATCAGATAATGGGAAACCTCCAGGTTTGCATGACTCGGGCAATAATCAGATTTCTTTTATGCAACCAGCCAATAATCTCACAGAAGGCTGTGACGTAAAGTACAAACTCTAATAATTAAATATAATTCTCCCATGAGAGAAACATGTAAATAATCCCAAAGGACCAGAAATCTCTTTAAATAAGCGGATCTGGCAACCGTATTTGATTTTGCAGGCCCCATCCGACTGTGATTGGGTTATTAAGTGCATGTAGACACACTCACTGATGTGGTGGCGGCGTTTTAGTGTGTTGCGCTGGTGTGAATGGCTCAGATACAGCAGTGCTGCTGCAGTTTAAAGGATGAAAGACAGTGAGCTTAGAGGTGATTTTTATGTCATGGCTGATCTGTGTATACGTCTTGTCAAAGACAGTGGTTTGAAGTTGTTTGTGAGGAACCTCTGCATTCTGGACTCTCTTTTTCGGGGCAGAATCCAGGCTAAAACCCGGGAGCTGCGTGAGCGCCAAGCTCGGGATAGGGAGTACACCGAGATCCAGGACTACAACGAGGAGCACTTGCTGTCCAGCATCACTTCGCTTCAGTCCTCCCTGCAGCGTGGCACCTATCACGGCTACCGCACACCTCCGGACTCGCCCTACACAAACCCCAGTGCTCGAAATGGACACAGTTCTACAGACAGGTAAGGAGTGGTTCAGTCTAATAGGCCCCATTGCGACACCCGATGTGGAGCACAATTTGTGTGGGCTTTTTCTTGGTAGCATTTTGTCCTCTTTAGTGGGAACTCTGTCATGTTTATTTGCTGGAAATAGTTTGTAATGTTTGAAATGACCTGAATTTCTTCAGTTACTCATTGTGCTCTCATCTTCCTGTAAATCCTGATAATAGTTGAACTGAGACTGAGCCTATAAATAAGAGATGTGTGCGGCAGAAAAGGAGGAAATCATTGGACAAAATTGTGTTATTGGATGAACAGTTGGAGGCACCCCAACAACAAATCACTAGAACTACTGGGAAAAGCTTGGTGGTGCAATTTTGTGGTGAAGTTCTTGTGGTGCAGAGGTCTAGCACATTATCCAACCATTGCTGTGACTCGTGTGAGTGCAGGTGGTGCCTTCCAACTGTGTTTGTTGTCGCTGCCAGGTTTGGCTGTCTCGCGGAATGGAGGCCGGTCAGGGTCTCATCTTCCCAGATGCTGCAATAGCCACCCCAGGCTTACACCTGCAAGCTGTGTTTTCAGGGATAGGTGCCTGAATGAACTCCGACCAGGACAGCCAGGGATTAAAAACTGTACAGGGGGGTAAATGAGGAAGCACTATATCTCATGAAGCTGTGTTACTGTGATTTTATTGAAAGTTAAGAGGCACGATATGGAATGGAGTCCCTAAAACCCCCTAATGTGGGTTAGAATCACTACATCACACAGCCTCGAGTTATTGTTTTTACGGAAGGGTGCCAAAAACAATCAAAGTAACTCATTGTTTATTTAATAAATGGATTATTAAATGACATTCCTAATTAGGAGTGTAACGATACATTCTGCTCGTGATTCGATTCTCATTCACAAGAAAAAATGTTTTTTTTTGTTTTTACTATTCACAGTACGGAGTTCACTAAATTTTGTAATGATACAACATTTGATAAGACGTTCTTTTCTGAAGTGTAAGTAATGCAAAACAATGCACATTTTCTTGTACAAGTAAAAAAAAAAAAAAAAACTTTAGTCCCTTGCAGTCCATTCAATTTTTTTTGCCGTCAAATTCAAAGAAAAATTCAGACAATGCACAATAAGTAAAACATGAACCCAGCCTCAGGGTGTGTCTGAACTTAACTGAATTCCTACTTTGAACAAATCCGAACTCAAAAGGCCTTCCGGAACCAATTAAGTTCAGTAAACTCAGAGGTTCCACTGTACTAGAAACGTGTTTAAAATTGTAAACAAAATGCTCTATTGTAGCTTCACCATGTTTTACATAGCCGAGTGAAATGTTCTTTTTTTATTATTCTGAAGAATAACAATGTAAAATAATGTGTACTCTTCTAGTATAAAAATTTAAGTAAAGTGATTCTTTAGTTTCCTGAAATTAGTAGTTTTAAATAATGTTACTGCAAGCAAAATGTTATTGTGACATTTTCACCAAATTTAACAAACCAAATGCTATCTTGGTTTGAAAATCAACATAAACAAACAAAACAGTTTATATTGTGAAATGGAAGATGATGAAGACAATACGGTAAAGGTATTCACGAAAGCCAACCAGCTGCTGGAACCACTTCACTTTTTTTACTTCTTCAGTGTTGCAAAATCTGCTTTAGCTCCATCTGACTCAGTTTAAAGTCAATGGATAAGTTTGTCCCAGCACATTCGGTCCATGTCTTTGTCTCATTTGTCCCCTGGAAATCCACCAAATAAATCTAAACGGACCTCAGAATGTCATATGTGTAATGTGCTGTAAACAAACTGCCCAGTCTAACAGTTTGATCTCTTTAAAAACTGCATTAATAACACATTTAGGTTGTTGTGAGGGAGTCACAGGTGTGCGCATATCAATTTTATAACAACAGCTTAGAACTGGAGCTCTCCATCTTAGAATATAAATTGAATGATGCAGCAAGAGCCAAAAAACACAAGTCAATCAAGTCAATCTGATTGTTTTAATGTTTTGGCTGACCTAAAGGGGGCCGTTCATTGAAGTCTGATTAGCAGCTACAGGAAATGTTATTGCAGCTAAATGAAGTTTCCCAGTTAAGAAATACAAGGTGAAGTGTTTATCAGTCCATCAACATGAATGAATACTGTGTTCTATAACGTGAAGCAAAATACTGTTTGTGTGTTATCAGGTTAAGCAGACTTGAACGTCAGATTACTGCAGATAGCTAGGTAATTCAAAGGGTTTACAAACTTTTCCTTGTAGCTGCATTTCAGTTTGTGTGACAGTTGTGTAGCGTGCCGTGTGCAACACATGACGTGTCGGGGAACGTGTTGTCCTTAATGGCTTCACGCTCCTTGTGTTTAGAGGTTAGTGCTGTTTGTTTCTTTTCTCTCCGTGCTGAGAACGAACCTTTTCCTGGCTTTTAAGAGACTCAAACTCAGTTGGAGCCTTAAGTGTTTAAATCTCAGACTGTAAGACAGACACCCATGGAGTGAGAGACAGGAAAGGGCACTTCCTGCCCAAACCCACAGGGAACAGGAAGTGAGGCACATTCCACCCTGAGCTCTGCCGAATGGATCTGTGGGAATATGTGGAAAGGGAAGTGGATGTTTGAAGAGCAACAGTTGTATGTCTTCTCAACGTCTTTTGACAATCTGTTTTTAAGTGGGAGGAAGTTATCAAGCTAAGGCACAAAAATCGTAATGAAAAACAGACACAACCCATCAGTGTTTGTGTTACATACAGTTTCTCACACTTGGACCCTCCTTAATAGCCCGTACATGGACATCGAGAGCCTCTATATTTGTTACACCATGTTCATGTAGATCTATCACACTTGGCCTCTGTGATACTTAAGCCTAAACAATCTGAAAAGTTCTCACACATTTTCATTTTTTAGATTTCATCAGGAATTTTATGTGAAAATGTTTTGCCGCAGCTGCTAGTGTGGGTGATGAAAATGGTAGTTAGTACCTACAAACTGTTTGTAGTTGGTACGATCTGTGTGTGTGTATGTGTGTATATGTGTAAGAAAATAAGTTGGCGTTAAGAATTAAATAAATTCTACAAATGAAACATGACCGACGCAGAGAAGAAGGTTCAGCTTAAGTCCTCAAAAGTGTCGGAGCACTTCACGCTTCACACAACTAAACAATGTGTGACATGCTAGCTTTGCAAAAGTGATCTGACCTGGCACAGGAGCACCACGGTGATGATACAGCCCTCTAAACGGAAACATGTTGGAGTCACCGATTAGGATGAAGGGAGCTGAACAACAGCGTAAGTCACCACAATATCCCGAGTTTGTTCCGTTGTGAAGTGAGGAAACGTAACGGTGCACTCACACTATGCACAGCACGGTTGATGCTGTTTTTTGCTGGTTAGCTGGATAATGACAGTGATGGAGTTAAAAGACAGATATCCTATATTGGCCTGGCGATATTGGCCAGGCTAGCCAACTCCTATTTATGCATTCCTGGTACTTCAGCACTGCCTGAGTGTTTATTTTCTGCGGCAGGAAATATAGTCTCTAAAAAGAGAGCCAGCTTTAGCCAGGAGCATGTAGACATGATAACATTTTAGCATTGCAATGCAAAGTTTGTAAAGAAAGAGCGTGAATGAGTTTGTATGTAGTGTTTGCATCAGAGATGCACTTATTTTTCTTTCTTATTTTTATATATTATATTATTATATTTTTTTTATTTTATATTTATCTACAATCTGTCTGACTGTGGATTGGTGGGGTCCAAACTCTTTAGAGATGGATTTGTAACCGTTTCCAGCCTGATGAGCATCACCTACTCATTTTCTGAGGTCCTCAGAAATCTGTGAGAAATATGTGAGAGCATCTCCATTACATGGATTTACATGTTTGGAAAGTGTTCACTACCGTCTCACATCATGTTTTTCCTTGCTCTAAAAGCTACAATACAAAATAAACTTGTAACCCAATTTGTTATAGTGGGATAGTAGTCGAGGGATTAAAATATCCCATACATTACAGCTGGAATATGTATAGCCTGAGTTCAGATAATGGGATTTGACTGCACTGATTGAATGTCCCCAGTCAAGGCATTTGGTTTTAGTTTATCTAAAGACCTAGCAGTTGCAAAACCATGTTTGTAGTAAGGAAAGTATTAACTTTGGCCTTAATTAAATACAGATATGGCCCCGTGGGTCAAGAACCGTTGCGTCAGGATTGTTTAATCTGGCTCCGTTACATTTCATTTCTCTGGATGTCACAATGAGCAGTGCACTCACTGTGTTCTTTTACCCATGAAGTATTGAGAACAACATCATTCACTGCTAGCACCTCTGGGAACAGCACTGTGTTGGTGCCCTAGTGATGTGAAAGTTTTGAACGGGGAGATGGAGCAATAACAGAAACATGGACTTTTACACGAATGGCATTATTACTACATCAGTCAGTGGAGTTGAACTCTCACAATCACTTAGGGTACATCTTTCTCATAGCCAGGCCACTGAAGAGGCTGATGCTAAAGTCATTGTGTTCAGCCTGGTCTCGTCTTTTTGTTGATATTTTTATTGAATCATTTGCAGAGCGGCATAGTGTCGCATAATGGTTAGCTCAGCGGCCACACAGCTCCAGAGATCCCCAGTTCGATCCTGACCTTAGACTTTGTCTGTGTGATGTTTTGCATGTCCTCCCTGTGTCTGCATGGGTTTTCTCTGGATACTCCGGTTCCTCCCACTTTCCGAAGATATGCGTTAGGTTAATTGATTGGCCTTGTGTGGGTTGGTCCAGCATCAGGTGCTGCAAAACACCACTTGGAAGTTATTCTGGTTGCATCAAAAGGAAAAGCAGACCCTGTATCAATGCTTGATAAATGCTAACAAAGAAAGAAAGATTATTGATTTGTAAGCCACCATTCATTAATACTACCATACACAATTTAATACAGCCGCCATTAAGTATTCATTCATTCATTGTTTTATACTAGCCAGGGTCGCAGGAGAGCCGGTGCCAAGCCGGCAACACAGGGCACAAGGCATGCTCAGGACAAGATCAGTTAAGTGAAGTGTGAGTGCAGACCGGGGGGGATTTTCTTAAAATCAACATATCCATTCCAGTATCTGATTAATTCCAACTCAGATACACCTCATTCTACTTATTGATAAATCTACTTACTGATAAAGACACATGAAAGCTGTGGTTGAAATATTGATTTCTTGATTGAACTCTTGTGAATTAAAACATTAGTATTGTTTTGTTAAAAATTGACTTATCGTTGTATTATTGTTTGTATTATTAATCGACCTGAAAACATGACTTCATAATTGTCATCTTGAAAGCTTGTCATTGTTGAAAATAAATATTTTAGTAAATATCAGTAATTTATATGATAAAAAAGTTACCATTATTCAAACACATACAGTACCTACAACCAGTAAAACCAGAAAAACAAAAGAATAATATAGCAATTTTTGTTTTTGTCCAGAACAATATACAGTGGGGCAAAAAAGTATTTAGTCAGCCACTGATTGTGCAAGTTCTCCTACTTAGAAAGATGAGGGAGGTCTGTAATTTTCATCATAGGTACACTTCAACTATGAGAGATAAAATGAGAAAAAAGAATCCAGGAAATCACATTGTAGGATTTTTAAAGAATTTAATTGTAAATCATGGTGGAAAATAAGTATTTGGTCAATAAATTGGGTTCAACTCAATACTTTGAAACATAACCTTTTGACAGAGGTCAAACATTTCCTGTCCACCAGGTTGGCACACACTGTAGCTGGTATTTTGGCCCATTCCTCCATGCAGATCTCCTCTAGAGCAGAGATGTTTTGGGGCAACACAGACTTTCAACTCCCTCCACAAATTGTCTATGGGGTTGAGGTCTGGAGACTGGCTAGGCCACTCCAGGACCTTGAAATGCTTTTTACGGAGCCACTCCTTCATTGCCTGAGCGGTGGGTTTGGGATCATTGTCATGCTGGAAGACCCAGCCACGTTCCATCTTCAATGCTTTCACTGATGGAAGGAGGTTTCGGCTTAAAATCTCACGATACATGGCCTCGTTCATTCTTCCCTTAACACGGATCAGTTGTCCTGTCCCCTTTGCAGAAAAAACAGCCCCAAAACATGATGTTTCCACCCCCATGCTTCACAGTAGGTATGGTGTTCTTGGGAGCATCAGCACTCCAGTTGGGTTTTTACCAAAAAGTTCTATTTTGGTTTCATCTGACCACATGATATTCTCCCAATCCTCTTCTGGATCATCCATATGCTCTCTGGCAAACTTCAGACGGGCATGGACATGTACTGGCCTAAGCAGGGGGGGCACACCTGGCACTGCAGGATCTGAGTCCCTCTCGGCGTAGGGTGTGTTACTGATAGTAGCCATTTGTTACTTTGGTCCCAGCTCTCTGCCGGTCATTCATCAGGTCTTTCCGTGTAGTTCTGGGATTTTTGCTCACCGTTCTCATGATCATTTTGACCCCACGGGATGAGATCTTGCGTGGAGCCCCAGATCAGAGGGGAGAGTATCAATGGTCTTGTATGTCTTACATTTTGCTCCCCACAGTTGATTTATTCACACCAACCTGCTTGCTTATTGTAGATTCACTCTTCCCAGCCTGGTGCAGGTCTACAATTTTCTTCTGGTGTCCTTCGACAGCTCTTTGGTCTTGGCCATGGTTGAGGTTTGGAGTGTGACTGTTTGAGGCTGTGGACAGGTGTCTTTTATACAGATAACGAGGTCAAACAAGTGCCATTAATACAGGTAACGAGTGGAGGACAGAAGAGCTTCTTAAAGAAGAAGTTACAGGTCTGTGAGAGCCAGAAATCTTGCTTGTTTGTGGGTGACCACATGCTTATTTTCCACCATGATTTACAATTAAATTCTTTTAAAAATACTACTGTGATTTTCTGGATTTCTTTCCTTATTTTATCTCTCATAGTTGAAGTGTACCTATGATGAAAATTACAGACCTCTCTCATCTTTCTAAGTAGGAGAACTTGCACAATCAGTGGCTGACTAAATACTTTTTTGCCCCACTGTAGTAAATTTTGTTGCTGTACCTTTATTATTACACAACTATTATAATAATTTTATTGTGCTGTTTTTTTTATGACCAGGGAAGATTTGCAGCGTTCCCACAGTGAAAGAGAAAGTGTTCTGTTTTAACTTTACTTCCCTTTCACATGTGTTTTCTATATTTATCTCTGTACTGTGACTGGGTACGACTTTTTTTATCTAAACTTGGATGTGTTTTCACTCTATGATCTGACTGGATGTAAACATATAGTTTTTATGGCTCTTAATTGTTTTGTTAGGGGTTTTTTTTCCAGTCGAGCTTCTGAATCCAGCATTCCCACTGCCTGTAATTTTGCCAAACGCTGCTGTTTGTATCAGTAGGCGTGTGTTTGAGGGGTTCCCATTATAGTATGCCTTGTTTTTCACAGATTTTCGTCAACACCTACACACACACACACACACACACACACACACACACACACACACACACACACACACACACATCTGGAAGCATTTGTCATTATTTGTGTAGTGCTGACTGGTGTCTGGGTATAAATATAGGGGCACGCTCTTTCAGCCCAGTGTCTCACTCCACTGGCTTTCCTTAAGTGTGCAAACGTGTGTGTAGATTTGATATTCAAGCTGGAGCGAGATTAGCATTTACTCAAGGGTAACCTTTGAGAATGAGGGTTTATATGGTAGTCATATTAAGTGGATTGTGTGTGTACGTGGCTATGTGTGTGTGCTGGGTCAGACTGAAGCAGGCTGACTAAATAAATTCAGTTCAATCTCTCTTATTGTTTTTCGCCTGTCCCCTCCAGTCTGGACTTGCAGCTTTTCTTTGATTTGATTTTCTGAACTATTAAATTCAATTAAATCAAGCAGATTCAGTTATAAGAGCATTCCTAGTGCACACACACAGTGTTGTATGATGGTCTCTGTGGGCTATTTTCAGTTTTTGCGTAGTAATCTTTGTTATGCCTACACTTAATCATATGCTCAGGAAGAAGTCTACTATTTGTACAAAAGTGTGTGAACTTTTGACATTTGAAGAGCTTTCCCAAGCCCATTGTGTATATATGAATTTTGATCATAGCCAGATTTCTGAAGTTATCTGATTATTCAAGTGGTCATGTATACAGCACACTCTGATTTCTCAGACTGGTTTAAGGTCTAGAATTTAGATTAAGAATTTTGATAAAGACAGCTGGAATTAACTCATTAATCAGATTTCTCAGTGCATGTATAGCCTTACTCTGATTTCAACCGGTTCTTTCTCTGTCTGCGCATGCACGCGAACGAAGCTCGGAAATGGTTAAGAGAATCAAACATGTTTACCAGGTATTTCTCCGGTTGCTTGTTTCTGTCGTGGATTCTGGCAAGCCTGAATGAAATACATCATCCATAAAATGGCTACCAAACACTTTTGGGTGTGACTCTGGAACATGGGATATCCTTGAAGAAATTAAGAATTTCATTATTTAATTATGAAATTTGGTTAAAATTTGTCGCATCCTTCCGATTATTGCCCGAGTCATGTAAACCTGGAGTTTTCCCATTATCTGATTGCCAAACTGCATGTGTACTTGTTGATTAACAACAAAATCTGGTTTTCTGCAGTTATCTGATTACTGAGTACGTGTAAACACACTCAGTGGTACTCGTCCTGACTTTGTTATTAGAGGCATTATATTCGGAGTTCAGTGCTACTACCGAGGACAGATTTTTTTTTTTTCCCACCATGTGCTTCAGAACTTGTTGACCCCGTTTTGGGAGCTTGTGTGGCCTCCCACACTACAGCTGAGCCGTTGGTGCTCCTTACAGCAATTGGGGCAGCTTTAGCAGCCCTGCCTGGCTTGTGGTCCTGTGACAGTTCCACTTATGTTCTGTTGTTCCTACACAGATACATTCTCAGCCGTGACGTGTTTTGTCTGTCTCCTGGTGTGTCACAATCTAGATGTATCAGAAAGAACAATCACCATCCCTGTGGGGATTTAATAAGCAGCAGGATGAAGAACTGACCCGCTGTTCGACTGGTCTGTACTGGTAAATGTTCAGCTCCATGTTTGTGTCTGTGTGAATCGATTTTGGTTTTCACTGAACGCCACTGTGTAAACCTGTGTTATCTTTCTCTGACGATTTAATGTGTGCATAAACTCCAGCTTATCAGTGCTGATGGGGAGAGATGAGAGTGCTCAGAGGGGTTGCTGCAGGTTTAGACTGAATGTTGTGTGGGATGATTAAAATCAGTCATTCACCCGCTGAGCAAACATCACTGTAATCCCAACTCTTTCATACCCCCACACACACTCTCTTGAGCGCATAATTGGTATTTGTGCCCAACACATCTGTAACTTTGTGGCCAAGGATTAAGAAAGACGAGAATGACGTTAGAACTCGCAGGCACAAAGAGGTTGGGAAATAAATGCAAAAACACAGCTGTCTGGACCAGTACCCTATTTGTTCTCTTTAAATATGTGCCTGAACATACTCCCCCAAATGTGGTTTTGAACTGCTGGACTTTTTCTGTGGTTTCTTAAGCAACAGTGAAGAGAGACAGTTGAATTAATTTCTCAAATTCCTCAATCCAAATTATTGTGTTCGTAGTAACAAATTGATACATAGTACATATTATCTATTATTTATTCATTATGTATATACAATTGCCTCATATTCTATCGATTTATGTTCAGTATTTTCCTAATACACCAGTGGTTACCTTGCTGTTAATTTGTTCCAGAAGGCTGGTTGAGAAACCGAAAACCATGAGTACCGAGCACATTTTTCCCCATAAGGAATGATGTAAATTGCATTAATTCATTCCAGATCCCCAGAAAATCCACACTATGTAAAGACATTATATGCGTTAATAGGAGCGTATTGTACAGGTGCTCCTTGATTTTCGTGGGGGATATGTTCCCGACAAATCCATCATAAAGTTAAATGCATCCATGAATGAGGAGTGACGAGTGTTTCATAAAGCGGTCTATATTATTATATAGCAGAGCCTATGATAAGTAGTGATAAGTAAGTTAATGTTTAAAATACTTAACTTAATCTACAGTTGGCCAAAAATTCATTAACACAAAGCTTATTTTATAATAAAGTTGAAAAATCTCATGTAAATTAGTGAGTAATGGCTCCATGGAGACTTATTTGCACTAAGAATACAAGTATTGAAGAAGGTAAAAGTAAAGAAAAAACAAATCGAAAGTTATGGATTCTTTCGGAGCAAGAGTGTTTTATTGTTATACCCTTTTCAGTAAAAGAATTAACAAAATCATATTTTCTATATTTTGTTCAGTTTTTTGTGTTTCCTGAAAAAACTGGACTTGGCCATTATTTTAGGAAGGTGATGATATTATTGTTATTTGTTATTAAACTATTACTATAAACCTATTAATTAGGGAACTTTAATTCTTACATGTTAACATCTAGGCTTGCCATGGAGCTTGGTTTCCTTTTTAAGTCTTATATTTGAGTTTTTTCTTGCCACTGTCACCCTAAGCCTGGTTGGGCTGTGGATTTAAGTCAAGTCAAGTCAGATTTATTTATATAGCGCTTTTTACAATGGAGCATTGTCTCAAAGCAACTTTACAAGTTTAGATTATCTCCTAATAACTTACGTCCAATCCCAAATTGAGCAAGCCTAGGGCGACAGTGGCAAGGAAAAAAACTCCCTAAGTGTTATAGGAAGAAACCTTAGGAGGACCAAGACTCAAAAGGGACCCAACCTCCTTGGGCGGTGTAGATAATGATAAATCTAAGAACGAGGACTAAAGTCATGGAGTCAAAGTTCGAATAAAAATGTGAAGTATGGACATCGACATTAAGTGGCCCGGGTATGGTGGGGCTGGAGTGGATGACGGAAGCAGGCTTGAGTGGAGCTACAGCAGATGAAACATCATGTGTGGGGCTGGAACTGCCGGAACACAGCTCGGAGAGAAACCAGGGAAAATGTAATTAGTTATTGATTAAGAGCACACTGTCTATTAACAATCACTGATGCTAAGTGTAGCATGAGACCCCGGCAGAATTAGCTATAGCAGCTAGCTAGAAAGAGGAGAACTGGTAGGAAACACAAGCCAAGAGGGGATCACATGAGACATTGGCAACCCCCACGAGCGGATGGATAGAAGACAGCAACCCAACGTCTCTGATCACCATAAGACTCTTTGGACTATGAACCCCCAGCTCTGCCTTTATTTCTAAGGCAAGGATGCACGAGTCAAGATCACGAGGATCGAAGCCCAGTTTCAGCCAGACCGCCAACTCGATTTAGATGTTAGTAAAGCTGTTTTTGGAGAGTGAGAAGTGAAATCTGACTTATAGTGTGAGTGTATGACATCATCACTCAGGATTCCGTTTATTCTTCACTATTTGCTGCATAAAACACAAGGAAAGCTTATAAACACTGTCTTAACATGGTTTTCTGGGATGTTACATTAAAATTTAACCTAAGTTTAATACAATCCTGTGCAATAATTATACGGTAGTCTGTCCGGCCACCCACAAGTGATAACAGCAGTGACTCACTGGGTCAGTTGGGGCAGGCTCTAAAGAGATTTGAACTCTTGGGCAAAAAAATGGGCCAAACCCAAAATTGCAAATGTTAAGCTTTTAATGGTCAGAAATAAGTGGTCAGGAAATCATCATGAATTACACAAACAGATCAAAGTAAACTTGGTGTGGGATAGGCTTTCCCTTGATAGTTCTTAAATGTTTAAAAGTCTTGTGGGTAAACTTTCAGACAGTTTTATTTACAGAAAGAAGGAATCAGTATTGTTTCCACTCAATGGTAATGGCTTCAGGCAGACAAAATCTTCTCTTTAGGGTTCAAATCTGGATTCTGACCAGACCTAAACATGAGCCTGAATGGACTTGCTTCAGGGCTCTTCTTGGTGGTCTTCACAGTTGAGCAGGAGAATTGTCTTGTTGAAAAAGGCACGTGATCTTTCCTTTTTAGAAAAACAACATTTCAGCTGTGGGAAGTCTTTCTGCAGTATTTTCCTGTATACCAAAGCAGTAATTGAAAGCTGAATAGGCAACTCAAATCAATGGCATGACATCTGCCTCTATCTTAATTTGGTAGTTGAGATGCATCCACTGTTTTTATTTCTCACCAAATCTTCAAAAACTCTCTGGACCATCACCATGCATCTCAAATTTTGATTCAGTACACACAACTGCTAAATCACTCTGAAGCAAAAACTTTCCATAATTTACCTGAAAAAACAGCGATAAAGTAGAGCTCTGCTCGCACATGAGAGGTTTATATAGAAAACTTTATGGAAAGCTACAGAGATTTCATACCAAGTGGCACAGATATTGATTAGGAAATAATTACAGCTTTTCTAATCTTAACTGTTGAGAATCTGTTTGCAACCTTAATAAAGAGGGCGCTTTCAATTAGTGGTCGACCGACTATTGGTTTTCTTAATGGCCGATGTGATATTTAGAGAGCAGGGTGAACGATGGTTGATATATAATGCTGATTATAACAACTTTTTTGTATTTTGCAACTGATCAAACTAATAACAAAAAAACAAGACACAAAATTGCTGAACTTAAATTAACACTTATTTAGCTATATTGCACCGTCTCTGTTTGCACTCTCTCAGTTTTATAAATAAAAAAAAGAAGTTTTATTGCTTTTAACTACAACATTTATTACCAGATAGCAGTATCACATCTTTTTGGGGGGGAAAAAGAAAAATGTTTAAATACTTGCAAAATAATAATCAGTGTTAGGAGTAGTGCACATGGTATCATCTTTTTGTTTTTAATTATTTTGAGTTATTTTATTTTGCAAATTTTATTTGAAGATTTTGGTTGGTGTCGTGGAATGATGGAACTATTTGAAATGATTCTACCCCTTTGTTAATAGTCACTTGCAGCTTAAGTCCTTGCAGCCTTAAATCAATCTCCTTTAAAAAAAAGCTTTTACAAGCTTAATTTACACATTTTGCCTGAAACTAGCTAGTGCTGGTAACTAGATAAAAAGCCAACGGTTCTGTACTCTGTAGAGCCATCTTTTACTTTATAGCTGTCAGTGTTGTGTTTTTTTTTTTGTGCAAGTTTGTCTTTAACATGTCCTAAAAAATCAGCAGTGGTCCTGAGGTTATGAACCCATTAAAATAGTGTGTCTGCATAAATATCACCTAGAAACAACATGTCACACCAAGTCATAAAAGATCTAACAAGAGAATCCAATTAAACAAATGAGACAAAGATTATTATTACAACCCCCTGGCAAAAAAGTATGGAATCACCAGTCTTGGATGAGCACTCATTCAGACATTTCATTCTGTAAAACAAACTCAGATCAAAACAATGATACAATAATAAGGTCATTCCAAAGTGCACTTGTTTGGCTTCCAGGAACACTCAAAAGAAATGAAGAGGAAAACATTGTGGAAGTCATGAATGTTACTTTTATTGACCAAGCACAGGGAAAAAAAATAGGGAATCACCCAGTTCTGAGGTAAAAAGTATGGAATCACTCAAATTGGATGTAGAAAATAAGGACACACCCAGTCAATTTCCTTTGCCCTAAAATGGACACCTGCCTCAGAAGTAGATTTGCTCGTTAGTCTGCAGTTAAAAAACACCTGCAGTCATGACACCTTGGAGGGCTGCTGGACGAAGTGGTAGTGGCAAGAAAAGAACCATGGCTCCAACAAGAGAAATGTCTCTTGAAAACAAAAAGAGAGGATGGTCAAAACTTCTTGAAGAAGGTAACTCTTCATGCCATGGTTGCTAAAGATGTGGGCTGTTCCACAGTCAGCTGTATCCAAGATATGGACCAAATACCAAAACAGCATGGAATGGTTGTGTTAAAGCCAAGCGTACTGGTATACCAAGAAAGACATCAAAGCGTCAAGATAAACAACTTAAGGCCATTTGTCCTTGAAAACTGAAAAAATACAACTACACAGATGAAAGCATAAATGGGAGGAAGCTGGAGCCAAATGTATGTGACCGAACCGTTAGAAATCGCCTACAGGAATGGGATTTCAATACAGGAAAGCTAAAAGAAAACCATCATTGACACCTAAACATTAAAAAGAACAAGACTGCAATGGGCTAAGGAGAGGCAATCATGGACTGTGGATGACTGGATGAAAGTTATTCTTCAGTGATGAGTCAAGGGAATCTGCATTGGACAAGGTGATGATGCTGGAACTTTTGTTTTGGTGCCATTCCAGTGAGGAAAAACTGGGTGAAGGCATTCCTGGAGAAAGAACACATTCAGTTGATGTTATGGCCTGCAAATAGTCCAGATCTCAACCCAATTGAAAACCTGTGGTGGAAAAAAATGGTCCACAAGAAGACTCCGACCTGCAAAGCTGATCTGGCAACTGCTATCAAAGAGAGTTGGCACCAAATTGAGCAGAATACTGTTTGTCACTCATCAAGTCCATGCCTCAGAGACTGAAAGCCGTTATAAAAGCCAAAGGTGGGGCCAAAGGTGGTGCAACTAAATACTAGTGATGTATTTTGAATGGTCTTTTGTTTATCTGTTTTTCATGATTCCATACTTTTTTCCTCAGAATTGAGTGATTCCATATTTTTTTCCCTGTGCTTGGTCAATAAAAGTAACATTCACTGACTTCCACAATGTTTTCTCTTCAATCAAGTCAAGTCAAGTCAGATATATTTATATAGTGCTTTTTACAATGGAGCATTGTCTCAAAGCAACTTTACAAGTTTAGATTATCTCCTAATAACTACGTCCAATCCCAAATTGAGCAACCCTTCATTTCTTTGAGTGTTCCTGAAAGCCAACAAGTTGCACTTTGGAATGACCTTATTATTGTATCATGTTTTAGATCGGAGTTTGTCTTACAGAATGAAATGTCTGAATGAGTGCTCATCCAAGACTGGTGATTCCATACTTTTTGCCAGGGGTTGTACTTGGTCATTTATTTATGAGGAAAGTGATCCAATGTTACATATTTCTGAGTTGCAAGAGTATTTGAATCTTTTACCTTTAGTTGCTTAGATGTTACTCTGGGTCTCTTTGGAATGGATCATTACATGTCTTGCTCTTGGAGTCATCTTTGTTGGTCAGTCACTTCTGGGGAGGGTAACAAAGGTCTTGAATTTCTTACATTTGTACACAGTCTGTCTCGCTGTGTATTTTGTGGAATCCAAACTCTTTAGCTTTGATGGTTTTGCATCAGTAAGACTTTTTTACACTTCTACAAACGTGTTGTGAAGATCAGACAGATTCCTGTTCTTTGATAGATTCACGTTCTTTATATACAGCAGGATGCCCACTCAGACCTGACCGTAGTTTGACCTTCATATAAACTGCTAATGCTAGAAGCTCATATATGTTTGTCGCTCATCAACATGAAAATAAATGACCCACGTATGATTTATTTTTTTTTTTTTTTTTTGTTAATACTGTTCTCTTTATCTACTTGTAGGGTTTTGTGTCCTGATGTTGTTTTTGGTTCAGTTTTACAATAATATAGAAAGAACGAAAGGTTCACAGACTTTTATATAAATGTTATACCAACAGGCTCAAATTTATCTTTATGTTAAGCATAATAGACTGATGATAAAATACAAACCAAGTGAAGGTCACATAATCAGTTAGCTGTTCTCGGTAGATAATTACACTTTAGGGATCAGTAAGTCCAATTCTCTCACACTGAGTTGATGCAATTTATTCCAAAACATAGATGCTCTGGATAAGGTCCTTAAGCTGTAAACATATCACAAGTTTGTCATGTGGAAAGAACAAAAAAGCTGCCATCTAAGCACTTTGGGGCATGTCTGTCCTAAAACAAACAGTTCATTGTCCCCAGATTCAACTATGTGGGAGAGTACTAACACCAGAAAGTGGGAAATAAGCAGATAACTCATGAGTAATTTCCAGTCAACATGCCGTTTACGCCTGTGGGTGGTAGGGTTAAACAGTACTGTGTAAAAGTCTTAGGCCACCTTTAGATTTGTTCTTAGCAATGGATTAATGACCATATATAAAATAAAATAAAAAAATTATGATCAAAAATCTTGGACCAGTCACTCTGTAATACTCTTTTCCTCTGATCTTCATTCCAATCTTTGTGAGCTTTAGCATATCTTAGCCTTTTCACCCTGTGGCCCTTCTGAAAAAGTAGTTTCTTGGCAGCAACCCTTCCAAAAAGAATATTCCTGACCAGGCTTCTTCAGACTGTAGAAGGGTGAACTTGACATCCCGATGAAGCTGCCAGATTCTGCTATTACTCAAGTGTAAGGGGAGGTCACATAAATACTTGCCACTGTAGCCTATATAAGCTTTTTTCTTTGATTTTCGTTTCCCAGCTTTTTAGTTCTGCATACAAATTTCCTGTATTTTATGGTTGTATTGTGATTAAGAGACTGAGAAGTAATTATATATGGTCATTATACTACTGCTAAAACAATGGTATATCTAATGTAATGGTGGCCTAAGTCTTTTGCACAGTACTGTATGTGTATTTGGCTGTCTCAAATAACCCTCATACTCGTTTTCCATTTGGACTGTTTTATATAAAGAACTTTATTAAGTAGTAAGACAGTAGTAAGTAGAAATTGAAGATGGAGAACGATTTCAGACTTGCTCACATACTTAAGAAATGCATCACATTGTGACCTTTTGTTGCATTAACAGTTGATACGTTACTGCAGAGCAGCAGCTCAAATTATGTTCTGTGGTAACCTAGCGGCTAAGGTACTGGGCTATGGACCACAAGGTCCAGGGTTCAAATCCCACCTCTGCCAAGCTGCCACTGTTGGGTCCTTGAGCAAGGCCCTTAACCCACAATTGCTTGGATTGTAAGACTGTATCAACTGCAAGTCGCTCTGGATAAGGGCGTCTGCTAAATGCTGTAAATGTAAATGTTCAAGTAGCTAGCATTACAAATGATGTACTAAAACTGAAGCTGTAATGATCATAAAATGATGAATTACATTTATGAAAAGCTTCCAAGTTTCCGTTGACCTTAACATTGATGTTAACAGTAAGGCAGCCAGCTGACCTTAGTAGATTCCTGAAAATCTGCCATTTTGTCAGTTCTTCCAGGAATCCATGATTGTATGAGCCTAAAAATGAATGCAAGTGCAGAAAGGCCTTGAATCATTTGCAACAGCTTGCACATTATTTTCATGTGATGCTACCACTTATAGTGGGATATACACAATATGTTTGCAGTTTAGTAATGTCTGTCACAGGACCGTAGTCGACATGTTTCGTGGTGCTGGTAGACATCCATAATTCGCCGACATGAATAGTAAAATTCAGCTACAGAATTATTCAGTATTTTGCTCTATAATCAGTGCCTAGCTGATATACTATGCAAAAGTCGTAGGCCACCATTAGATTAGATATCCCATTGTTTTAGCGATGGTATAATGACCATGTATAATTGTCTTTATTAGAATCTTGAAGAACCTTGATCTGAAATGGTAGCAGCCACGTTTTTGGAAGAGACCACTGTTGTGGAAGGGGAACAGGATGAAAAGGCTAGTATGCTAAAACTCACAGAGATTAGAATGAAGATCAGTGGAATAGAGTATTATGGAGTATCAGAGTTTGAAATGTTTGGGTCCAGTCATCGACGATTTTACATATGGTGATTATACAATTGCAAAAACAACAAATCTAATGCTGGTCTAAGACTTTTGCTCAGAACTGTATGCTTTGGTGTTTAGGTTTTGGTAAACTGCAGGTACAGTCACACCGAACTCCCACTATTTGAATTTTCATTAATGTTCTCTGTAGCATATAGGCTTTTAAAGCAGCCTAGCCTGCTATCTGAAACTGCTGTGACCAGTGGCTGCCGGTAAAATTGTAGAAATAGATCTGAATGACTTTTCCTCTACCTACACCCTCCACTTCCCTCCTGCCAGTGACTAACATAAACTTTTGTTTTATTTAGTGGTTATTCACTAAATATTTAGCCGCATTTAGCATTATATCCGGCTCATGTTAGAGATAACAGGTGGGAGGATCAAGAAGCCGCTCATATTGAAAACATTTTCAGTATACAGGAGCAAGGTATGAATTTTCCCATAGGTAAAAAGGGAAATATTGCAATATGTGTATTTTCAGAACAAAGTACATTCAGGTAATGGGTTTGATCAGTTCAGCTGTGTTTGTATTTTACTACTTTTTTTTGTAGATCAACACAGAGTGCCTGCTTTACTAAGCATGTACATGTGTTAGAAACAAAACCATCAAGAATTTTACAAGCTAATTTGCTATAGGATAAGTAAGGTTACAAAATTAGAAAAGTACCAAAGCAAACTGACTCGTCATGTCCCCAGTGTGATTTCAAATCAACCGTACAATTCCTTTATGAAATAGGGATTGTGTGCTTACAATACTGGTACTTGTGCCTGTTTGTACTGTGCAGTTATTATGATGAGAATGAGACTATGACTCAAGAAAATGTATATAAATGAAAAGAACATGTATATACTATATACCTTTTTCAGCATGTCATTCTTCTATACGTTCTCTACACACACAAGCCCTGCGTTAGGAATACCTGTACACCTTCTCATTCATGCAACTATGTAATCAATCAATCAGGTGGCAGCAGTGCATAAACTCTTGGCCATCAGCTTCTTGTAATGTTCACATCAATCATCAGAATGGTGGGTGGGCATGACCATGGCATGATTGTTGGTGAGAGACATGCTGGTTTAGATATTTCTATAACTGCTGAACTTCTGAGATTTTTACCGACAACAGGCTCAGGAGTTTACTCAGAATGGTGCAGATAAAGGAAAAACATCTAATGAGTGGCAGTTGTGCGGATGGAAATGCGTTGTTGATGGAAGAGTTAAGTGGAGATTTGCCAGGCTTGATCAAGCTTAGAGACAGGCTACAGTAACTCAAATAATAATTCATCATACCAATCAGTAATGGTTTGAGTACTGTTGCTGACCATGTGCATCCCTTCATGGCCCCATTTTACCCATCTTCTCATGCCTACTCCCAGTATAGTAATGCACCATGTAACAAAAGGAAAGCCATCTCAACCTGGTTTCACAAGCATCAAAAGTGACTTTCCCAGTTACCATTCAATAGAAGACCTATGGGATGTGGTAAGAACTGGATATTTGCAGCATGAAAGAACACCTGAAAAACCTGAAGAAATTGTGTGATGCAATCATGTCAACATGGAGCAGAATTTCAGAGACATGTTTCCAAAGTCTTGTAGAATCCGTTCCACAAAGAATTGAGGCTGTATTAAGAGCAAAGGAAGTCCCACCCAGTATTAGTATGGAGTTCCTAATAAAGTAATTACATACTGTTCTCTAATCAATGAAATTTTGCTCTAGAGGTTGCGTGTTTGATCCACTAAGTTCATTAGGAATATATTCCATGCGTTTATTATGGAATGCAAAAGTCAATACATTACTCCTGGCTCTAAAAGAGCAACTAGTAATCTTTCTCCTTTTTATCAGCTGTATATACCGTATTTTCCGGGTTATAAGGCGCATGAAATGAAACAAAACTCTTAAGTTCCGTCGGAAGCTCAGTTTGGTCTTTACCTGGCGCAGGGCGTCTTCTTGCTTCCTCCTCTTCCGTACCATTGATTCCTTAATGTTGAATTCTCTCGCAGCTGCTCTATGTCCATGTTGACTGATAGCGTTGTGTTTGAAATCCGCTTCGAAAATGTATGAATGAATGCACATACCCTAATGCTGAAGCACATACCGTATTACTCCGTGATGCTGCGCACTACGGTGGCCGTGACTTTCGTAACTTACCAAGGCCGTGCTAAAACATTTTGACAGATTTATGAGCGCTGTGTACCATCTACAATCGGTTCTAGGTCAGAAAGCACAACCAGAATTAATTCATACATTAGACGCACCGCATTTTAAGGCGCACTGTCGATTTTTGAGAAAGTTAAAGGATTTTAAGTGTGCCTTATGGTCAGAAAAATACGGTAATCAGTAACACAAGCAAAACAGTGAGTGCATTTACATGCACTTAATAATCCGATAACTGCAGAAAATCAGATTTTGTCAGAAATCTCATCGAGTCAGCTTTCTGCTTCACAACCAGGAAATTAATCTCACAGAAATTTGTGACTTAAACTTTAATGTTTAATAATCAAATTATTCATTTTCTTGAGTATATAACGAGTTTGAATCTCCACAAATTCTTTGATAGCTGTTTCACTATCTTTAATTCCGTGGTGTGTTTAATGCCAGGGTTGCCAGATACAGTGAGGAAGTCAAGTCAAGTCAAGTCAAGTCAGATTTATTTATATAGCGCTTTTTACAATGGAGCATTGTCTCAAAGCAACTTTACAAGTTTAGATTATCTCCTAATAACTACGTCCAATCCCAAATTGTGCAAGCCTAGGGCGACAGTGGCAAGGAAATAAAATAAAAGGAATAAAAGTCAATGGAAAAAGAGGCCATATTAAGACAAGTCTTTAGAATACGTGAACCTGACAACCATGGGGGAAGGCTCGGGCATGTGTGCGGACTGGAAACACCGATTATAATCGGGTAACTGGTATACATGCTATGAGTAATCTGATTACTGGAGTAAAGTCCAGCTGTCTTTATCATATTTCTTAGTTTTATTTCTAGATCAGTGTATGGGGTATACATGACCACTTGAATAATCAAATATCTGTAGAAATTAGACTATGATTGTATTAGTGCATTAGTGTCTCAGACCTGTATAAACAAGTGTAAATAGTCTTACTATTATAATAATAATAATAATAATAATAAGCTTTATTTATATAGCACTTTTTGAAGCAACGTTTCACAAAGTGCTTTACACAAGCAAGAGCATTTCAAACAAAACATTATATAGAATAATGAAACAGTAAAATGAAATAAAATGGAAACATTTAAAAGTGCAGATGCAATAAAAGATGTGCCATTTTATTGCTCTGCTGTCCTTTACAAATGCTTTCTCATGGGTGTCAGCACACTGATTGGCTTGCTGAAAGTCGTATTATTATTCTTCCATGAATTTAACTGCCTATTATTTTGGCATCAATTATTATGACTCTATCCTCTTAATATGCTTGTACATTTCACATTTGTCACAGTCTGTGTATAGTCCAGTTTATCAAGAGTTTATGGCTTGAAAAATTTTTCATTTGTGGGGTTTTGTGTTCATTTGTTTTGTGTCATGCTTTGTAACCTTTCCATAGGACAATGTATACAAGCTGACTGCATCCAAAACCCATTATATACTAAAAAGTATGTAGTAATACAAGTGTTAGTATACTAATTTACCAAACTGTTTATGTCACTTGTCAGATTATGTTTAAGCCTATCCATTTACTGCTGGTACTTTGAGCTTTGATTCATTTCAAACCAAGTATGTACCTTTGCTAACAAGTCTTCCATCTGCCTTTAAGTTTCTCTCAAGTGTTTCTACAAATTATTTCTATAAAAGTTTTAATTGCAGGAGACTAAGAAAATGTGCATTGTTTTGCATTGTTTACACCTCAGAATTTAAAAACATGGTAAGAAAATTGAATCGTGAGCTCAGTATTGTGAGTCAAATCGAATCACACACAGTGTATCGAATGGAACACAGTGTATTGTTACACCTCTAGTCAGACGTGCTGTAATTGTGAGTATTTACATTTACTGCATTTAGAAGACACTCTTATCCAGAGCGACTTGCAACTTCTTCCAAACCAAGCAAGTGTGGGTTAAGAGCCCTGCTCACGGACCCAACAGTGCCATATTGGCCCAGGCAGGATTTGAACCCCCAATTACCCGCCAATAATTATTTGTATCCCCAATAATTAGTACACAATCACAAGCAGAGTGCAAGTCAGTGTAGTCCTACCTTCACCCTGATTCACTGCTGAAAAAGCTATGAATGTAAGCCTAGAGAAAGAAGAGAGAGCTTCTAATAAGTATTTACATTGTTGTAAGGCATGTTTGTGTGATTTCCTCACAGTATTTGTTGCTCCTCTCCCACCCACAATGACTACTTGACAGTTCTCTCTTTGTCAGCTGCGTTCACCATGGTTATGGAGAACAGTTATCACACGCCGAAACCGTACTGAAATATTGTTTTCTCCATTCTTCACTTTGAGCAGAATCTGTAATCTGCTGTAGTGAGGTCTGTTTTTTCGGAGAGCTTTGTACTGTGTTTGTTCTTAACCTTCTGCACCTCACCTTCTCCCAGTGGCCATATGCTTCTCAGTCTTTCTTTCTTTTGTTCTCTCCTCTCTCACTCTCCTGTGTGCGATTGTCAGATCTAGGGCAGTGTAGCTCTGTTTTGGGATGAGGCCACGCTGTTTTCTGTAACTAGGCTAATGGCTTTGATGATTGAAGACTTTATAAGTGTTGGCCTTCA
The DNA here is from genome assembly GCA_025084515.1 of Ancistrus triradiatus. Lineage (NCBI taxonomy): Eukaryota > Metazoa > Chordata > Actinopteri > Siluriformes > Loricariidae > Ancistrus > Ancistrus triradiatus. The sequence continues at coordinate 39,392 of JAJAGP010000438.1, read as the reverse complement.
GTGGCTGTGTGTGTGTGTGTGTGTGTGTGTGTGTGTGTGTGTGTGTGTTGTGGTGATGGTGGGGGGGGGCCTTGCCCATGTCAGATAACATCCTCTAAGAGGAAACCCCTGGAACTGATCTCATCCAACACAGCATGCCACCTCTCCTTTAATCTCTCTCTCTCTCTCTCACTCTCAGTGATTCTCTCTCTCTCTTTTTCTCTCTCTATATCTTTCTGTTTACTTACTGAAAACATGGAGCTGTAATGTGTTCCCCCTCCCTGCTTTTTGTTCCTAATTGTATGTAAGAGAAAGGGTTCTATAGTTTGTTGAGAAATGTATGCATAAATTCTTGATTGGGCATCTCAGTTGAGAAATAAATGGCTCAGGACAATCAACCCAAGACTAGTTTATACATCTCTCTATCTCTTTCATTTCCACTCATTCCCTCACCATCCTTTTTGTTTTTATTATGTACAGTATTTATAGTTAAGAAGAAGGGTTCCTGAGTTAGATTGCGCAATTTGAAATGTAAGGGAGAAGTACAAGCAACCAAGCGGCGGCTTTAGAAGAAATAAAACTCATTTACAAGACTCAACCCCAGAGATTTGTCACTGTCACTGTTGTTATGAGTACTGAGACCGAGCGGCATCTGTAAGGCACAATTTTAGCTGTGAAATCCGATCAGGGTGAAAAATTCGGAGATATCATTGTAATGAGACATTCTCATATCAGAGACAGATGAAATGTCATCAGAGCGTTGCTATATTTGGTCGCCTTACGCATAACCGCTCGAATTGCCTCTGCTGTGGAAGTGCACATTTTGCTATTTTGTTAGTTGGCTAAATTGGAGAGGGAGATAAGTTTGAACGTGTCATTGTTCTTGCTCTGTCGTTGAAGTGTCAGGCAGAGAAATTACTTCAATTATAACTCTATAATAATTTAATACCACTCTGATAACGCTTGTAATCAAACTGTGCTGTTTCGCTCGACCGGCTCGTGTGTGTCACGGTGATTCATTTAGCTGGTTCTTCTGCACTGTGATTAGTGAGTTGTGGGATTTGCTTTGCATTTAAATGTTGCTGTATTTTGTTGGAAGCAAAATTTGAAAGTACCACAGATGAGTATTAGTAACAGATGAGTTAATTAATGAGATTAATTAATGTTTTTATCAAAATTTCAAACACTTAAAACAGAATAAGACGTAAAATTGATTTATTTGATGAAAAGGTGACAGATTTTAGATGTTGTGAGGTGGTGCTGGTAAAAACACGATGCATTGCAGAGATATGATCAAATGCGTTGATAGACAGTATTACTAACAATCGGTCAGATGAAACGGAGACTGAACAAGTGAATGTGAATCGGTTTATATACAGTCTGAACTCATTATCTGGAGCTCGTCTGTTTAATGGCTATTTTTGGCTAGAGCTTGGCGACTTAACAAGGTTACAAAAAATAGACAGTGACAGTCATGCCTGATATTGACATATGTTTTACTGAGCAGCCCGCGTTATCATACAATCACATTTACGTCTACTTAAACATGTACGTACATGTACAGTTTCTATTAATTTATGCAAATTTGAGAAATGTCCAACAGAGACATTATATACAGTCGTATGAAAAAGTTTGGGCACCCCTGATAATTTTCATGATTTTAGTTTATAAATCATTGGTTGTTCAGATCAGCAACTTGAGTTAAATATATCATATAGCAGATGAACACAGTGATATTTGAGAAGTGAAATGAAGTTTATAGGATTTACAGAAAGTGTGCAGTAATTATTCAAACAAATTAGGCAGGTGCATAAATTTGGGCACCCCAACAGAAACATTACATCAGTATTTAGTAGATCCTCCTTTTGTAGAAATAACAGCCGCTAAACGCTTCCTACAGCTTCCAGTCTGGATTCTGGTTGAAGGTGTTTTGGACCATTCTTCTTTAGAAACATCTCCAGTTCAGTCAGGTTTGATGGTTTCCGAGCATGGACAGCCCACATTTTCAGTAATATTCATGTATGGGCACTGAGATGGCCAATTTTACTATGGATAGCAAGTGTTTGTCTTGGGATGCTGTGTTCTTTTTCCGCTCCTTGTTATGTCCAAATAACTCAATTTTAGTTTCATCAGTACACAGCACTTTATTCCAAAATGAAGCTGGATTGTCCAAATGTGCTGTAGCACACCTCAAGTGACTCTGTTTGTGGCGTGTCTGCAGAAAAGGCTTCTTCTGCATTACTCTCCCCATACAGCCTCTCCTTGTGCAAAGTGCGCTGTATAGTTGAACGATGAACAGTGACACCATCTGCAGCAAGATGAGGTTGTAGGTCTTTGGAGGTGGTCTGTGGCTTGACTATGACTGTTCTCACCATCCTTCGCCTCTGCCTATCTGGGATTTTTTCTTGGTCTGCCACTTCGGGAGTTCCTTAACTAGAACTGTGCCTGTGGTCTCCATTGCCTCACTATGTTCCTCACAGTGGAAACTGACAGCTGAAATCTCTGAGAGAGCTTTTCCCTTTCCCTGAACCATGATGTTGAACAACCTTTGTTTTCAGGCCATTTGAGAGTTGTTTTGAGGCTCCCATGTTGCCACTCTTCAGAGAAGATGCAAAGAGGAGAAAAACTTCCTATTGGCCACCTTAACACTTTCTCATAGTTGGATTCACTTGTGTATGTAGATCAAGGGTCAATGAGCTTACAAAACAAATTTTGTGTTCCAATAATTAGTGCTAAAGGTATTCAAATGACAAGGGTGGCCAAATTTATGCACCTGCCTAATTTTGTTTGAATAATTACTGCACACTTTCTGTAAAACCTACAAACTTAATTTCACTTCTCAAATATCACGGTGTTCATCTGCTATATGATATATTTACCTGAAATTGCTGAGCTGGACAACCAATGATTTATAAAGAAAAATCATGAAAATTATCAGGGGTGCCCAAACTTTTTCATACGACTGTAAGGAGGAGACAGGTCACTGGGTGAAATATGAATTGGGCAACCTGTAACTGCGAACATGGAGTACCGTCATTAGAAAGCATCGAACGGCATATTAGTGAATGTGTCAAAGAGCAGGGCAGCAAGTCTTGTCCCCTTTGTAGTGGCGGGATGCGCATGCGCAATAGCCAAGATAAACTTAAAAATCTGTGTTTTCGGTGTTATTTGAACCCCAGAGCACAAGTGAGTTATACAGTGTTTGTCAGATTATACCAGCGATTCTAAATATGTATTTTAAATATTCATTTTTCTTTCAGTTTCAGATACCGTATTTTCCGGGCTTTAAAGCGCACCGGGCTGTAAGGCGTGATATCAGTGATCGACTGCTAACGGATCTATTTTCATACATAAAGTGCACCGGGTTATAAGACGCATGAAATGAAACAAAACTCTTAAGTTCCGTCGGAAGCTCAGTTTGGTCTTTACCTTTACCAGGGCGTCTTCTTGCTTCCTCCACTTCCGTATCATTGATTCGTTAATGCTGAATTCTCTCGCAGCTGCTCTATGTCCATGTTGTACTGCGTGACCGATAGCGTTGAGTTTGAAATCCGCTTCCAAAAATGAATGAATGAATGAATGCACATACCCTAATGCTGAAGCACATACCGTATTACCCCGCTATGCTGTGCACTACGGTGGCCGTAAGCTTCGTAACTTACCAAGACCGTGCTAAAACATTTTGACAGATTTATGAACGCTGTGTACCATCTACAATCGGTTCTAGGTCAGAAGGCTCAACCAGAATTAATTCATACATTAGACGCACCGCATTTTAAGGTGCACTGTCGATTTTTGAGAAAATGAAAGGATTTTAAGTGCGCCTTACGGTCCGAAAAATACGGTATATAGGTTTCTCACCATTCAAAGAGATAGGAGTCTGGTCTCGTGTGGCTATAGATAACTGCATGGTGTCATTACCAAGATGATCATGGCAATCATGTTATGGTTGTTGAGTGTTTCCTTTACAAAAAACAAACAAAAAAATCTTACACATGCATGGTAATTGCACATTGTATCTACATGGAGATTGGGTTGAAAAATACTGAATATTTTTTAAAGGATGGAGATGTTATAATAATCTTACAGACACACCCATACACAGCTCTGTTAGTAAGATGATGAGTGCTGGTGTAGTGAGGTGTCTGTCGCCCTGCCCCCATTTTCCAGGGCTGTATATGTAAGGCTTTAGCAGCCAGTGGGTGAGATGGAGAGAACTGTGGAAGTAACCAGTGTGTTGCTAACAGGCACATAGCCAGCTCAGCGAAGGAGGTGTAAAAGAAAAGAGAGAGAAGAGCTAATTAAAGAGCACATACTGACACACATGCACATTCTGTCTCTGCCGTTTTATCTCTCTAATCTTTCACCTTTTTGACACTCTGTTTCTCACTTCCCTTCTAGACTCTTATGTCACTTCTTCACTGGACAGTAACTAATCTGTGATCCCACATTTTGTCATTATTTCCATGCCAAGTGACCTGTATTATACTCAACTGGGTCCACGCTTAATTTGGAGCTTAACTTGTCAGCGTACCAAGAGTACCAGATGCAGTTAGTTGGGCACTATATTGGGCAGATCCTCTTTTTTCAGTTGGACATTGGAGATCTATCCTCATTAGTAGTGTTACAGCTATTGGCCGAATGTTCTTTTCATTTTTCTTTTAGATTTTGAGTGTGACCACCAGAGAAAGTATGGTTTAAGATGAACTTTGATTTATATGCCAACAGTAATGTTGCCACCGATGCTCTATATGGACATATACTATATGGATTTCTGTTTCAGCCAAACCTCCTAATAGGTTCAACCACCTCGGAACTCGTCGAATTTGGTTCTCGACCTATTTTGACTAGAAAAAGTTGTCTCTGTTCTCGTTGTTTGTTTGGTACTCCTTGCACTTGCTTAAACGTCCGAGCCATGCGACTCGTTTCACCCAAAACTCGAGTCACGTTTCAAGTTCACAGTAGCCCTTAGAGAAGATCTTCGTTATTTTTATCATGTTTTTCTTCGTTTTTTACATCTACTATACTGTATTGTTAGTACAAATAAGTCTCTATGGGTCCTAAAAAGCTTAGTTTGTAAGAGTCAACCGACAGCAAAACAGGAATTGAATGCTCCAGAACACAGGCTGCAGTTAGCTTAGCAGCTAGCACCCAGAGTTCAACAATAGAGTGAGTAAGCAAAACACTTCTACTTTTCACTCAATCCATTACTCAGTAATGAGATTTTTCAACACTGTTATAACATAAACTTTGTGTTAATGATTTTGGCCGACTGAAGGTTAATGTAAGTGTTTTAAACAGTAACTTACTTATCATGGTATCCTTTCCATATCTCCGTTATTACCGTATTTTCTGGGCTATAAAGCGCACCGGGTTATTTTTACATTTACAGCATTTAACAGACGTCCTTATCCAGAGTGACTTACAATTGGTACAGTCTTACAGTCCAAGCAATTGTGGGTTAAGGGCCTTGCTTAAGGACCCAACAGTGGCAGCTTTTTGGCTGAAATGGGATTTGAACCCTGGACCTTCTGGTTTATAGTCCAGCACCTTAACCACTAGGCCACCACAGTCCCACCACAGGGTTATAAGGCGCAATATCAATGATCGACTGCTAACGGATCTATTTTCATACATTAAGCGCACCGGGTTATAAGACGCATTAAATGAAACAAAACTCTTAAGTTCCGTCGGAAGCTCAGTTTGGTCTTTACCTGGCGCAGGGCGTCTTCTTGCTTCCTCCACTTCCGTATCATTGATTCGTTAATGTTGAATTCTCTCGCATCTGCTCTATGTCCATGTTGAAATCCGCTTCGAAAATGAATGAATGAATGCACGTACCCTAATGCTGAAGCACATACCGTATTACTCCGCGATGCTGCGCACTACGGTTGCCGTAAGCTTCGTAACTTACCAAGGTCGTGCTAAAACATTTTGACAGATTTATGAGCGCCGTGTACCATCTACAATCGGTTCTAGGTCAGAAAGCTCAACCAGAATTAATTCATACAGTAGACGCACCGCATTTTAAGGCGCACTGTCGATTTTTGAGAAAATTAAAGGATTTTAAGTGAGCCTTATGGTCCGAAAAATACGGTATATAATATAGACATCTTTACCAAACACTTGTTAAATTCCTCAGTTCCTAATACATTTAACTTGTGTTGGATTTGTTGACACATCCCTATCGTACATCAGGGAGCACCTGTACAATACAGCTCCATTAATGCATATAATGCCTAGTACATTATAGTGGTAGTAGAATGGGTTCTACTGAATACCTCAATTTAACACCCTCATAGGTTTCCACCTCCACATCCATCAATGTTCTTCCCTTCCCTCCAAGAAGTCCATAAAGAAATGATTTGCTAACTTTGATATAGAATTTGACTGGCAAGTACGGAGTCCTTAACTCAATCAGACACCTTTGAGATTAATTTTTCTCCAACAGCAGTGCCCAAACTCACTGTCATATTCCCAAAACCTAGTGGAAAAGTTTTTCAGAAGAGTGAAAGCTGTTGAGTGAAGGGGGGCACATGTCATATACAGATACAGATATGCTCCTGTTAATGACCATCCGATCAACAACCCGTTCGCTTTAATGACTGAGGTCTTACCAGTTATAATGTGAAATAAAAATCTGTCTTTTAACTCTGGACGTTGCGTCCATAAACATTAAATCAATGCTGTCACTTTGACTGCCAGTCACCACTGCACATTCACAAGCAGAGACAGGAGTTTAAGATCAGATGTGCATCAGATGTTGCTGTTGGTGTGGGTGTGAGTAACTACCTCAGCTGTTGTGTGCTTGCTGGCTTGTTAGCTCACATTTGGACTACAGGCTGTTCTAACTTGGTTGATGTGTTTAGGGAAAGTTTTTTGTGTTTGTGTGTAAGACTATCCACTTCTTATTTGTAACAAGCTGTAAATGGAGTTCATAAGTGTATGTGCCTGTCCTATTGTTAGTAGTACTTCTTTTTGTCCCCCACTGCCTGTATATTCTCTTTACACTATACCTATATAAACTGAGATTATTTCCACTCGTGTTTCCAGCTATGTATCTGACACTTGCATGTAGTGCATTATATGCCGGTAGAATTCCACTGGGATTCAGCTGCAACGTTTTACTTTATTTTGGTGTGCCATTAATGCAGGAAACAGTCTCACCCCCTGTGCTGTTTTATGGAAACCCTGTGAGTGTAATGGAGGTCATGGATTGAAATCATAACATCAGTAAGCTCCAGGCCTTTGTTTTATCATTTTACCTTAAATCGAGGTGTGTGTATATATATATCTATCTGAAGAGTTGCTTGTAAGATTTTGAGCTTACACACAATCTCACACTAATTCGAAGTAGTTAAGTTGTGTATGGCTAAAAGCTCCAGTTGTCTGTCGGACTGTGTGTGTGTGTGCTTGCGTGCCTACACTACACTTCCCCAGTTTATTTATTTGGGCAAGACTGTTCTAATACGTCTCTCCAATTGATCAGACAGAAGAATTGCTTTAGTCTTATTGACTTACCAAACACACACACACACACACACACACACACACAGTCGTCTATTACCTTGACTAACAAATAATCAATAGATATTGCCTTTCCCTAAACACAGGTGATACGTTACACTGAGACTGCACACAGGAGTTGCTCACTGAACCGACAGTCAGTGCATTTGCATGCACAGAATAATCCGATAACTGCAAGGAATCTGATTTTGCCAATCGTGGGTTGACCTGCACTTCACTAATCTGATCGTGAGGAATGTCCAGGTCTGCAGGAGTCAGTCAGCAATTAGCTGGCTCTGGTGAAGCTCTTTACAGTCCTGTTGTTAAGTCATACTTTTAAATCGGGCAGTTCATAATAAACCGTTCAGTCAAGTAAGATTAATGAATGAATGTATTAAGTACATTATTGATGCATATTTACAACGTGAAATTCAGTATTATATGAGGAAAAAACCTAGTCTGCATGTCTGATTCAACAAGTCTTTTTCTGTAGCCTCTGTTTAGGTACTGAAGCTGTTACTTTAATTACATTTACTAATGGCAAGCTGGTATAATTAACTTTAACTCTTGGAGGTCTGAGGCTGTTTTTGTACGTTTTTGATTGTGCCTATGTGAAACCTTTAAATTATTTACCATGGAAGTGTCTTACTGTGTGTTTAGCATAACCCTACTAATATCATATGGCACTATGCCAACATAATCACTCCCAAAACAGGAAATGGGAGTGAAAACAAACAAAAAAAACAATTATACTACATAACATGCAAAACAGGGACTGTGATGACACAGGATTGAAGATACTGGATTACAGACCAGAAAATCCAGGGTTAAAGCCCCAGCACTGCCAAGCTCCCACTTTTTGAGATCCTGAGCAAGGTTCTTATCCCATGTCTGTATGTGTGTTCTGTCTAAGCTCGTTATCTCGTCCATGTCTCTTGGCTGTTTGGCGAGAGGCGAGTTTGGCATCAGGTATGACATGAGCAGTCCGCGTTATCGTACAATCACATTTATAATGTACGTACATGTACTGTTTCTATTCATTTACAAAATTTTGAGAAATGGTCTGTTATTTATGATTGTTTATGTGTCCATTCTGTGATCAATAACAGCAAGTCATTAGAAGATAAGTCTGTTCACTCCGCCACCATCTTGGGAACGACACCGGGCAGTTATCTCCATCTGTACAAGACCAAACTCTTATCTCTTTGAGTGGGGAGAGACCTATATATCTGAAACTGAAAGAGAAATTAACGTTTAAAATGCATATTTAGAATCGCTGGTATAATCTGACAAAAATGATATAACATACTTGCGTTGTTGGGTTCAAATAACACACAAAAATATGATTTTTAAAGTTATTTTGGCTTTCAAATGCCCCCTCTTTGACACATTTAGTATATGCTGATTGGTTCTTTCTAATGACAAGGCGGGGCTTCTGTACTACAGTCCCATTCATATTTCAACCAGTGACCAGTCTCCTCTTATATAAGGTCTCTGGTAACAGACAGGAACTGTACATCATCCGGCGTTGCAAGTTTAAAGTAGAATTAAAGTGCCACCTACTGACAGTCTGAAAAGTGGCGGCTTAGCGGGATAGAATTTCATTGTTGGCAGGACATTTGTCTCATTTTAAGCTTGGCAGCTTTTTGGGGTAAAATGCATGGAAGGAAATCCTTTGTTTTGCATTTTTATCTAATTTAATCAATTATCAGATGGATTGCTTGTATGATAAAAAGGCAAAGGCATTTCATTAAATGCAGCAACTGTCCTTTGAGATCTGTATCTTAATTTATATTTTTATTGTAATGTGTTGATTTTAATAATCTCCATTTCGATGTGCTCTATCAATATAAAGTTCATTGTTTTGAAAGTTAGGTGTGATGCTTAGAAAGATGCCATTTATTCACATCCTTGTCAGAAAAACATGACTTTAACACAAAGTTAAGTTTTATAGTTGTCTTCGCTTATAAGTAGTTTAATTTTCTTGATCTATCATGTTGTCTTTCTTCTTTGCATTTTTTTTTTTTTTTTTAGTCTTTGTACCGGCAAATCGCAATCATTGATCCCTAATCACAAAGTACTTCTATGTAGAATGTCTGCATGGTCAAGTATGAATCTGGCACGCAATTTTCAAGTGTACTTACATACTGCATGTACAAATATTATAGTTGATTGTAGAATCAGTTATGTGCTATATGCTGTCTAGAGAAAGAATCCATGTGTCTGGTACGTGCAGTGAGAGGGAATTCCCTCATTTCTCTACCGCTGTCTAGTTAGACTGGAGATAAGCACACACACTCACTTGTACACCGACTGCATTCTTATCCAGGAAACAGTCTTGAAAGAAATACAGTCTCCCAGGTCCAATACTTGCATAGCCTCTTCCAAAGGAAATATTCATTGCTTTGTATGGGAGGCTACATACACACTCACACAGTTTTAGATGTCAGACTTCAACAACACACACATTTTAACTGAAGCATCACATTGGATAGTGCAGCGCTTTCATCATAACTAAAGTACATCCTAACAAACTTTTAATAGTATGGAACTGGAGATTTGAGTGCTGTCACTCGCACACACAGCCTCAGGCCAGGTCATTATTCATTTTACACAGGTTAATGACCACAAATGTGACATTCTTTAATAATACGTCATCACATATGCGTTCCCACGATATAAAGTGTCCCATAAGTAAAAAGTATAATTTTCTTAATATGTTAATATGTCCAACATTTTTAATATACAACCGTCTGCATTTTGTATTTAGTTTGACTTATGTTTCATTGCAGACTGTATTAACCTAAGATGTTCCATGTTTTCTCTGGCTAACTTCATTTAATTTCTAATATACATCCCATTTCTGCACATCAGGTGTGCAGCACATTCCAAAAAAAAAAAAAATAGGTTGGGGGCAATTTAGGGCTAGTAATGAAATTAAAAAAACAACAACAACTAAATAATAATGATGAAATTTCAAATAGGTGATGTCAACAAGTGATTATAATCATGATTTGGGTCAAAAGCAATTTCCATGAAAAGCTGACTCTCTGAGGTGCCAAAGATGGGCAGAGGATCTCCAGGTTATTAATAAAAAAAAAAACAGAAAATTACTAAAAAGTTTAAAAACAATGTTCTCAAATAAATAATTGAGGGGATTTGAATATTTTTCCCTGTACAGTTCATAATATCATTAAAGATTTAAGAGCCTGGCTTGTGGAGTTGTTGCTGATAACCGTCTGGGTAAATGTTCTTTTTTGCACAGTAATACTTTAACTAGCGCTGCAACAACGAATCAATAAAATTGATAATAATCGATTATTAAAAGCGTCGACAACGAATTTCATTATCGATTCGTTGTGTCGCATGATTTATGTGTCCCCCGCCTTATCATATCCGCTTACGTTACTTGCGGCACTTGCGGTCAGCGCTGGAAAAAAGACACGAGCGATTGAACGACTGAACGAGGCGGAATTTGAAATATTTGTTTATAAAAAAAGCATCCCATCCACACAAGCACTGTTTACACAAAAAACTTTGTCCACATGAAAACGCAAACCGCACACAGTCGCTGACCACAGCAGTGCCAAACCAGCAGTCCTATATGCCGGCGAAGCAGCTCACTCAACGACAACAGCAACGTCCTATGCATACGAACAGTTTTCTCGCCATTCTTCTTCAACAACCACTTCGTTTTGAAAGCTGTCCCACCAACGAGAGGTCCGACCCGGGTCTCGTCCCAAACCGGTGACGCTGGGGGCGGGAACTGCTTTGTGGGTGTGATGGATATAGTAGTGACCTCCGTAGCACATTCTGACGCCTCTGTTCTTCAGTGTAATGAAAAAGTAATAATTGTACATTTATTTGTAGATTTGTAACAAGTTCGGTCAGCAGTGTTACAGCTGGCACTATTTTGGCTACGTCCGCTATTGCACAAAATCGCCTCATGTTAAACAAAGGAGATAACGGCGCATAAGGTGACGTTACAAGCAAGAAACTCCGTTTTCCCCAGTCCAACGACAACGCTGAAAACGGAGTTTCTGGAAATCTTCACCCTGGAAGGAGTTTTGCAAAAAAAAAAAAGTCCGTTTTCGTGTGGACGAACGGTCAAAACGCATGGAAAAAGCTACGTTTTTAAAAATACCCGTGTTCGTGTGGACAGGGCCATAGTCTCTAAAAAGAGAGCCAGCTTTAGCCTGGAGCATGTTGACATGCTAACATTTTTGTATTGCAATGCAAAGTTCCTAAAGAAAGGGAGTGAATGAGTTTGTATGTAGTGTTTGCATCAGAGATGCACTTATTTTTCTTTATTATTTAATGTTATTTTAATTTATTAATGAATTTAATTTATTATTATTCATTTATTGTAAGCACTTATTTACTCTGTTATTTAATGTTATATTTCTGAATAAAGACATGGAAAGTTTTTTTTTTTTTTTTTTTAATCCGATTATTAAAATAATCGTTAGTTGCAGCCCTAGCTTTAAGAGACATTTGTGAATGTAACTCCATGTTGTAGTGTTTGACACAGGTTTGCCAAAGTACTGAAATTCCTCCAGATACCTTAAATCTTTAATGATATTATGAACTGTATAGAGAGAAATATGCAAATCCCGTCAATGCCCATGGCAAAGGTCATTTACACTTTTGTGATGGCAGCATTAATGCAGAAAAATACATTGGGATTTTAGAGCATCATGAGCTGCCTTCCAGATGATATCTTTTCCAGGGACGTCCATGCATTTTTCATGTGTAGAAACTTTGAAATGAAAAATGCAACAATGACCCTACAGTAGTAAATACTTTACCATTCTAAGTTCTTTTTTTATTAATTTGTTGCAGGCCTGCAATGCCAGATGTTTATGAACAAATGAAATGAAGTTGATCAGACAGAACATGAAATATCTTGGATTCATACTGTCTGCGCAAATGTTAGAAACCCGCACATGTATGTAATCTCTGACATTGTATTATGTGTGCGCATGCGTATGCACCTCTCTCTTGGGCTTACTGCTGATCCCACACAGAGCTCTACCTTTAGACCCTGGCCATCTGTGCAACATGGCTTGTGTGTGTGTAGAGGTCATTCTTTGATGTGCATGTGTGTCAAAGGCAGTCATTTCTCAAAGCTGTCTTTAAAATTGGGTTCTGTCTTGCAAATGAACATCAGGCCCACCAGCAGCACTGCTCAGGGATTACCTCTCAACATCGTCTACACTATCTTCATCAGGGCTCACTGGTGATGCTCACTCTCTCTTTATATAACAGCTTGGCTTTAATGAGAGTTGTACTTTTAATTGAGCAATTAGCTTTATGCAGATGCCAAGGTTCCATGTCTAATCTCATACCATTCTACTGTTTTCCACCACAAAAAAAGGTAAAATCAGTTTGGTTCCACCACCACAAATCCTGCTGATCTACAACTAAGAACCAGCGTTTTATTTTTTTGTTCCTTGGAGTGCAAATATTAGTAGACTGGGACTGTAAAATATAGTCAGCTACGACAACGTGCAGTATAATGATATATTTATTGTTTATACTGATTCCAAACACTGCTTTAAACTGGACACAAGAAAGTGTTTCTATACCAATAATATTCATAAGGTAAGGAGAGTGTGTTGGGTAGTTGAGCAAGACCCTTAACCCACAATTGTAATTCCGTGTGGATAAGGGTGTCTGCTAAAAGGCTAAAATGTAAATGTAATATTCAGTGGACAGAATGTAATGTCATTCACATTAGGGCTGGGCAATACGACGATATTTTATCGTATCTGATCAATTTTGTTGTTGTGACAGACGATGTGCTTTTCTGAGCTTATTGAGGATATTGTCAGTGCTTAAAGACCACTGACATTTCGAGCGGGAGTGTAATTAGATAATATATAATTAAATACAAGTTTCATATTGCACATTTACAGTAGTGTCTCTATATCTATGGTAGATTGCAACAACCAAAATAAGGCACCATTTGGAGTAAATTCTAGTGACTCCAGTCCATCTGGAACAAACAATCATGCCATGGTCAAAATAAGATCACATTTTTTCCAATTCTGTTGGTTAAAGGTAGCATTACCTGAAGCTGCTGCTCTAAAGGAGCATGATTTTATGCATTTCACCGCTGCCACAACCCAACCCAACCCCACACAAAAGCAATGTCCAACCCTACTAACCCGGCCGGTGTATTAGATCTCTGCACCATCTGAATGCCCCATTCCATTTTACTTTCACTTATCCTGGGCCAGGGTTGCATGGGCAAGGAACCTAGGATTCACTGGGTGCAGAATGAAGTACATCCAGGACATGACACCATTCTATCACGGGGTTTCGTAAACGCACCTTCATGCTGCAGCCCACACTTGAGATTCAAACCCGGGTGGTGAGGAACTATTATTTCCAGCAGATCTCTAAGGGAGTACTCACACTAGGCAATCTGTACCACACTCGGGTGCGATTGACCCACAAAGCACAGTATGTTTGACTAGTGTGATTGCTCCAAATTGTGCCGGGGTGCAGTTCAGTGAACTGCGCTTGGGCACGCTTGAAGAGGTGGGCTCGAGCGTGGGTCAATGGACTTGGGCGCGCTACACATGTAGTAGCGGAACATAGTGTCAGCTACCTCTGTAAAAATCTTCTTATACGTGAAAATCAGTGCATCGCATAGTCAGTACATTTATTACAAGGATTGTGCGATGGCTGTGTCAGCGTGGCCAAAATGAAACCAAAAAAGCCACAAAGTAAGTACAATCACGAAGTCTGCTGTGTTATCCGAGCCTGTCTTGCATCACAAGAAGCCGAAAATTAGTGTGTTGCATAATCAGTGCATTTATTATAAGGAGTAATAGAGGGCTGTGTGTCAGGGCACCCAAAACGAAACCAAAAAAGCCACAAAGTACGTACAACCAAAGCCCGCTGTTCTGTGCGATCATGTCTTATACGTGCAGCATGAGAAGCCGAAAATCAGTCGGTTGCTTAATTCATTTATTATAAGGTGTGTTAGGGCTGTCTGTCAGCACACCCAAAACGAAACCAAAAAAGCCACAAAGTAAGTATCCCCTCTGCTGTGTTAGCATGTATTGTGATTACGAAAGCGTGCGCTGGCGCGTTTCATTAAACTGTAGAGTGATGAAGCGGGGAGGGGGAGCAGTCGTGCTCCAGAATGGTTCAAGGCAACCGGGTTCAGTGTTAAATTGTGCAAATTCAAAACAACCTTTACACTCTACAAATAACACTCATAAGATGAGAGAGTCATGACAATGTCTGTGAACAAGGACTCAATGTTTCACATAAACGTTTACTGTGGCCCCACCCCCCCAAGGCGAGTTTAAAGTTAGATGGCTTATGGTGATAAGTAAATGTTATGGCTTAACGTTGTTTAGTAATCACTAAAGTGCGTTGAGTAAACATTTGCACAGCAGCCCAGTTTCAGGCTCCTTCAGTAAGCGAGATTAGCATAGCCCTGGGTGTCTAATGATCACTAGGAGACTAATTAGTGCTCTTAATGAGCCCTTCACAGTGTGCACTTTAGTACGGATTCATTTTCACATCTCAGATAAAAGTGCATCTGTTAATTATGCACATGGATGTTAAAGGAACACACAAACCAGAACGCTATGGGTTTCTGATTAAGTGACAGAAAGGTAAATCTACAGCACTCTGCAAATATTAGGCAACATTTAGATTTGTTGTTCTTGCAGCAGCATAATGACTGTATATCACATACTGTCGACGATCCGCAAATTTCAGACTTGGACTCGCCGCTTCGTAATACTGTTTTCCACTAATCCTTATTCCAATCTTTGTGAGCTTTAGCATGTCTTCGACCTTTTCACCCTGTTTCCCTTTCGAAAAAAAGTAATTTCTTGCCTGATCAAGCTTCTTCAGACTGTAGAAGGGTCAACTTGGCATCCTAAAGCGGAAGAGGAGGTCACACTAAATACTTGCCAATGTAGCCTATGGAAGTGGTTTTTTTCTTATTTTTCTGTTTTTTAATACTGCATTCAAGTTTCTTGTATTTTCTGGTCGTATTCCAGTAATGAGACTGAGAAAAAAATGATATATGGTCATTGTAGCGTTGCTAACACAATCTCATCTGAGGTGTCCTAAGACTTTTGCACAGTACTGTACGTAGCATTTCCGAACAACCTCCACGTTCAAGCTTGTCTTTATGTAAACCAGGTTTCCTCTCTGGGCTTTTGTCACCTAGTGGTTTCACAGCATTCCGAGTGGGAGTGCGTTCTGGCAGACTCGACAAATCTGTTTCTAATAAGGCACACACATGCACATACGTCCCCTTGTTTTTAAAATGCTCCGTCAGCTGCAGGTTAGAACAGTGAAAACGGCATGTCAGTCATTTTCTGTTAGCCATGCAGAGCGTTCAGCCTCCCGAAATAAACGCCATGTTCCTCTGTCAAATGGAGTTCTGTACTTTGTGTGGGTGTGTGTGTGTGGGGGTGAGATAACGATTCAAATGTACACTTCTGGACCAAAAAAATCGTGGGTGGGGCTCAGCCAGACAGAAGAAGAGAGAGTATTTCTCAGTCAATATGCGTGTGCTTTTAAAGGCAGGTCAGTGTGGCGCCTTGCTCATTGCTGGGTCAATCCTGTCTCCGTCACTCCCCCATTCACTCCGCTCGCCTTTACTGTAAGCGTAATCAGTTGTTATTGTATCAGTCTGTCTCAGAGCCAGAGAGACGGAGCAGCACTCTGGGGAAGAGCTTCCATAGGCTAACACGTGGTAAATATGTTACATCTGAGGTTACAGTGAACGACGGGTGGTCTGAGAAGGCTTTTTGAGTCTACACAAAAGGCAGTGAGTCATGTGTAAGCCCTTAGGTGCAGAAAAAAACCATGGTTTGGGAATGAAGAAGAATTAATAAATAACTGTCCTCTTCACTGCTGCTTTTTCTGTATTCACAGAGCATTCAGTCACTACAGAGTGTCTGTGTGCTTTCGTACATATGTTTATATCTTATATATCTTCAAAGACAAGAAATTACAGTTTTATAATAATAATACAGGTATGTGCTGTTTAATGTAGATCCAATCATCTTGTCTTTGTGGCCATAAACAGCTGTCACCTTCCCATCCAATCAGTGCTGCAGATCCACGAGCAGAGGCGGGAGTTAAAGAGCAGAAGTCTGTCATACACTCGAAAGCTCACTACCGGTTAGCTCACTTTCAGACTAGAGACTGTTCTAACTTGGTTGATGTGTTCAGAGACTTTTTTAGTGCAAGTTACTCATGTTTGTATGTATGACTTTCCACTACTTATTTGTAACAAGCTGTAAATGGCGTTTGTAAGCATATATGCCTGTCCTATTGTAGGTAGTACTCCTTTGTTTGCACCCGCCCTACCTGTACATTTTCTCTAACCTATACGGTGGGGCAAAAAAGTATTTAGTCAGCCACTGATTGTGCAAGTTCTCCTACTTAGACAGATGAGAGAGGTCTGTAATTTTCATCATAGGTACACTTCAACTATGAGAGACAAAATGAGGGGGAAAAAATCCAGGAAATCACATTGTAGGATTTTTTAAAAGAATTTAATTGTAAATTATGGTGAAAAATAAGTATTTGGTCAATAACAAAAGTTCAACTCAATACTTTGTAACATAACCTTTGTTTGGGAATGACAGAGGTCAAATGTTTCCTATAAGTCTTCACCAGGTTGGCGCGCACACTGTAGCTGGTATTTTGGCCCATTCCTCCTCTAGATCTCCCTCTAGAGCAGTGATGTTTTGGAGTAAAACACGGACTTTCAACTCCCTCCACAAATTTTCTATGGGGTTGAGGTCTGGAGATTGGCTAGGCCACTCCAGGACCTTGAAATGCTTTTTCAGGAGCCACTCCTTCGTTGCCCGAGCGGTGTGTGTTGGGATCATTGTCATGCTGGAAGACCCAGTCACGTTCCATCTTCAATGCTCTCACTGATGGAAGGAGGTTTTGGCTTAAAATCTCACGATACATGGCCCCGTTCATTCTTCCCTTAACACAGATCAGTCGTCCTGTCCCCTCTGCAGAAAACAGCCCCAAAGCATGATGTTTCCACCCCCATGCTTCACAGTAGGTATGGTGTTCTTGGGATGCAACTCAGAATTCTTCTTCCTCCAAACACGACGAGTTGAGTTTTTACCAGAAAGTTCTATTTTGGTTTCAACTGACCACATGATATTCTCCCAGTCCTCTTCTGGATCATCCATATGCTCTCTGGCAAACTTCAGATGGGCCTGGACATGTACTGGCTTAAACATGGGGACAGGCCTGGCACTGCAGGATCTGAGTCCCTCTCGGCATAGTGTGTTACTGATGGTAGCCTTTGTTACTTTGGTCCCAGCTCTCTGCAGGTCATTCATCAGGTCCCTCCGTGTAGTTCTGGGATTTTTGCTCATCGTTCTCATGATCATTTTGACCCACGGGATGAGATCTTGCGTGGAGCCTCTGATCGAGGGAGATTATCAATGGTCTTGTATGTTTTCCATTTTCTTACAATTGCGGACATCAGTCTGTCTTTTATACAGATAACGAGGTCTAACAGGTGCCTTTAATACACGAGTGGAAGACAGAAGAGCTCCTTAAAGAAGAAGTTACAGGTCTGAGAGAGTCAGAAACCTTGCTTGTTTATGGGTGACCAAATACTTATTTGTCACCTTGATTTACAATTAAACTCATTAAAAATCCTACAATGTGATTTCCTAGATTTTTTTCGCATTTTATTTCTCGTAGTTGTCCATAGTGTACCTATGATGAAAATTACAGACCTCTCTCATCTTTCTAAGTAGAAGAACTTGCACAATCAGTGGCTGACTAAATACTTTTTTGCCCCACTCTAACTATATAAACTGGTTCACATTCACTGGTTGAGAGTCATCAGGCCAATCTTTCATGTTGTTTGTTGTTTGCATTTTTAGCATCAGCGCCTTCATACCATGCTCTTAAGTTATTGTGACATTCCGCAAATTCAAAAAGTTTAGCATATAAAATACCCTTTATATTTACATTACAGTAGCCTAAAAAGACTGTTATGTGACTATGGTAATGCCTGGTTAGCATCCATTTCTGTCAATGTCCTCTTCTACAGAATGTTATGTGGACGTTGAATGGTGCACACCTGTATACTGCAGTGGGCACTAGCACACTAGCCAACCACAGCAGTGACATGCACTTAATGATCCAATCATAGTTGGATTTCTGCAGTTATCTAATTATTCAAGTGGTCATGTATACAGCATACTCTGATCTAGAAATAAGATTAAGAAATCTGATGAGAGCTGGATTTCACCCCAGTAATCGGATTACTTATAGCAGGTATACCAGTTACCTGATTTCCAAACTCGACACGGTATTCTACATCCTGTTCTAAAGACAATTTTTCCATCAACTGTGGCAGATTTTTTTTCTCGCTGGATGTGGCAACCCTGAAATTAAATGCGCCACAGAGTTAAAGGCAGCGAAGCCGCTATCAAACACGTCGTAGAGACTCTGAAAGGCAGTATGCACTCGAGAAAGCTATAAATTTGATTATTCAGTATTACATTTTGAAGTTTATGTCACATATTTCTGTGAGATTATTGGCTGGTTGCAAAGTAGACATCTGATTACTGCCTGATTAAACCCGGAGCTTTCCCATTATCTGATCACCAGATGCAGTTTTCAGATTATTAATTGCATGTAGCCTAAATGCACTCTGATTCAGGTTTGTGTCCTGACAAATGGCTGTGCCAAAGGGAGGAGAGGCTGGTCTGGAGATCATCCCCAGCACCACCATAGAGACCCTTGATGGCCCTGTGACACACCTGTCATGTTTCATGCCCAATTTCTACCATTCCTTTTATTGTTTTTATATCTCAACAACATGATAATTCCTATTCATTGTACTAATATTTTTTTTGGAATGGCTGTGATACAGATGCGTTGTTTCACGAGGTGCAAATGCGTTGACAAGTTGGTGTGAAAGCTGTGTTTTATAGCAAGACAACTGTAACTGACCCTGAACAATCTGCTACCAACACAGCTGGGTACCCATTTGTGTGAATGAGTGTAGGTGAGAGAAGTTGATCAGCATGTCTCTGAGACGGTCCAGCCGTATTGACCTGTTAAAATGGAATAATGCATTACAGGGAAAAAGTATGGTAGATAGATCCTGTATTAGTGAACTCTACACCAGTACAGGCACCAGTCTGATCATCCCGTCTAAAGTAGAGTGGCTAGACACAGCCTGATGCGCACACACACACACACACACACACACACACACACACAGAGGACACTGGCGTGCAGTAGAGACACGGATATACAGACAAAAATAGACACCTAAAATACAAAGCACTTAAAATAGAGCTGAAAACCCGGACACACAAATGCGCACCACAACCCAGTCTAATGTCTTTAGTGGCACAGAGGTTATTGACTTTCACATCAGACAACTCCACAGCCGTGAGTCTTAAGAAGCATTGTTTCCAAATCATATATAAATCTGTTTAGTCTGCTGGCTTGGTTATTTTGTCTGTTCTGATTATTAACTTAAGTCTTGCGGCTTTCCCCTCCACAGGCTTATAACAGTACGTTTCTGTATTTTCTATAATTATTGGGAATTTCCATATATAAAAAAAAAAGTTTGGCTTGTGTATAACAGTTTAGGTTTCTGGCATGATGACATTAGAGGGATGCTGCATGTGTGGTAGTGTGCCACTTGTGTTTTCGCATTTATATTAAGAAGCATTGTTTCCAAATTAAATGCAAGTCTGTTTAGTCTGCCTGCTTGTTTATTGTGTTTGTTTTAACCCTTAAGTAGAGGATTGAAGTATGGAAATGTTGTGCGAGTTGGAAATATCATGAAATTGTTTTTTAAATCGTTGAATTAAATTCCCACTGGACTAGGAAAAAAGTGGCTATAAATGAATAATTATGGGACTGTGGTAGCCTAACAGTTAAGATACTGGACTTTGGATCAGAAGAGCC
The DNA here is from genome assembly GCA_025084515.1 of Ancistrus triradiatus. NCBI lineage: Eukaryota > Metazoa > Chordata > Actinopteri > Siluriformes > Loricariidae > Ancistrus > Ancistrus triradiatus. The sequence continues at coordinate 18,950 of JAJAGP010000438.1, read as the reverse complement.
AGATTTCAAATCCCACCACTGCCAAGCTGCCACTGTTGGGTCCTAGGGCAAGGCCGATAACCCACATGCTTGGATTGTAACTGTATCAGTTGTAAGTCGCTCTGGATAAGGGCGCCTGCTAAGTGACATAAATTTAAATGAATAAACTGGTTGTGAGTGGATTTAAGTTACAGAAAGGTCACATTTTTCCAGTTAAAAGAGAATCTGTCAGATACTTCAGACTGTTTGTCATCTCAAACTGTTATGTCTGTTAAGCTCCACAGTTTTGAACCAGTATAATATTTAAATATTTGCACAGAAAATATTTTGTTAAAGTTTAAACTGTTGAAACTTTAACCAGTTAGCCTTTCGAACCCCACACTGCAGAACACGGAACATTTGAAAGGTTTTTAGCTTCAACTTTTCTTTATGTATAAATTTGTTGTTGTTGTTTTCTTTTAATAAAAGCAGTTACACATGCCCACGCTCAGGTAACACAGCAATCTAACATGGTATCTTGCCTTGGCAGTTATCCAGGTTCAGTTCCTGGCAGTACCTTTTGGCCACTGTCTTTGAATGCGGGCAAGATTGCCTGTGTCTGAGGGAGAGGATGGTAGGGGATCATCCCCTAGTGATGCAACAGCAAGTGTGTTTACATGCACTTAATAGTCTGATCATAATAGGATTTCTGCAGTTATCTGATTACTCAAGTGGTCAACTTAGATCGGATGAAGTTATAGAAGTCAGATCGATAAAGAGAGCTGCATTTTAGTTCAGTAATCAGATTTCTCAGTGCATATATACCCTTACTCTGATTTCAATCGGTTTTCTCAGTCTGCGCATGAATGCAAACATAACCGTATAGAGTGTAGAGCTATTGTGGAAGCAGCTAGCAAAACCAAATACAGTTGCCATGTCCGCTTATTCTAAGAGACTTCTGTTCTTTTGGGCTTGTTTTGCATAGATCTGGTTGCTTGTTTCTCTCATGGCACCTGGCAACCCTGGCATTAAACACAAAACACATTTGTGGAGACTCTGAACCAGTATATGCTCGAGGAAATCAGAATCTCAATATTTAATCATTAAATATTGTTGATTAGAGATCGTTGGCTGGTTGCAAAGTAGAAATCTGATTGTTCATCTGAGTCGTTTAAACACGGAGTTTCCCATTATCTGATTACTCAAGAAATACTGACAAAATCTGGTTATCTGCAGATTATCACGTGCATGTGAACACACACACAGTGTGTTTACATGCAATTAATGATCTGATCGTTGTCGGATGTCTGTAGTTGTCTGATTTATTCAAGTGGTCATGTATGCATTGTACTCCGATCTAGAATCAGATTAAGAAATCCAATAAAGGGAGCTGGATTTTACTGCAGTAATCGGATTCCTCATTGCATGTAGACCAGTTACTGATTATGATCTGTTTCAGTCTGCGCATGTGCATGAGCGTTCCCCCACGGTTTCCAGGTCCACATATTTCTGAAGAATTGGCTTTATTTTGCCTCTTTTTTTCCATTGACTTTAGCAGGGTTTTTCTTGCTGTATCAGGCAACCCTGGAATGAAATGTGCCATGGAATTAAAGGCAGCGAAACGGCTATCAAACTCTTTGGGGAGACTCTGAAACGTAAATACATGAGAAAATGAATAATTGATTATTTAATATTAAAGTTCAAAGATTATGTCACACATTTCTATGAGATTATTGGCTGGTTGCAAAGTAGAAGCCCAGATGTTTCCAATTATCTGATTACTCTAGTGCATGTATACCAGATAGATAGATAGATAGATAGATAGATAGATACTTTATTAATCCCGAAGGAAATTGAGGGGATTACCAGTTGATGGGATTACTGTCAAAGTCTGATTTTCTGCAGTTATCGGATTATGAAGTGCATGCAAACGCACTCATTGGTGCTTCCAGACCTGTAATGGACTCCCATCCCATCCAGAGAATGCTTACACCTGTGCCCGGTGTTCTCTGGGACAGGTGTCTGACTGCCCACAATGCCCACAGTGGCGTTGGGGGAAAAAAATTACATATGCTTTGTAAACTTTATGCAGTTTATGTTAAACCTTAACCCTTAATCTTGACCCTAGTAACCTAAAGCAGTTCTTTGTGACCATAGTTTTTAACAAAGTCCATAGTGTTTGTAACAATACACCTTGGTTTGTGACAACCAAAATACACAAGCAAGTTACAGTGCTCAAATGTTTGTTTAAATCTACAGTGGGGCAAAAAAGTATTTAGTCTGTAATTTTCATCATAGGTACACTGAGAGACAAAATGAGAGACAAAATGAGAAAAAAAAATCCAGGAAATCACATTGTAGGATTTCAAAATTTAATTGTAAATCATGGTGGAAAATAAGTATTTGGTCACCCACAAACAAGCAAGATTTCTGGCTCTCACAGTCCTGTAACTTCTTCTTTAAGAAGCTCTTCTGTCCTCCATTCGTTACCTGTATTAATGGCACCTGTTTAGTATCTGTATAAAAGACACCTGTCCACAGCCTCAAACAGTCAGACTCCAAACTCAACCATGGCCACGACCAAAGAGCTGTCGAAGGACACCAGGAAGAAAATTGTAGACCTGCAGCAGCCTGGGAAGAGTGAATCTACAATAGGCAAGCAGGTTGGTGTGAATAAATCAACTGTGGGGGCAATTGTAAGACATACAAGACCATTGATAATCTCCCTCAATCTGGGGCTCCACGCAAGGTCTCATCCCGTGGGGTCAAAATGATCATTAGAACAGTGAGCAAAAATCCCAGAACTACAGAGAGGGACCTGATGAATGACCTGCAGAGAGCTGGGACCAAAGTAACAAGGCTACCATCAGTAACACACTACATCGAGAGGGACTCAGATCCTGCAGTGCCAGCCGTGTCCCCCTGCTTAAGCCTGTACATGTCCAGGCCTGTCTGAAGTTTTGCCAGAGAGCATATGGATGATCCAGAAGAAGATTGGGAGAATATCATGTGGTCAGATGAAACCAAAATATAACTTTTTGGTAAAAACTCAACTCGCCGTGTTTGAAGGAAGAAGAATTCTGAGTTGCGCCATACCTACTGTGAAGCATGGGGGTGAAAACCTCATGTTTTGAGGCTGTTTTTCGGGAAAGGGGACAGGACGACTGATCCGTGTTAAGGGAAGAATGAACAGGGCCATGTATCGTGAGATTTTAAGCCAAAACCTCCTTCCATCAGTGAGAGCATTGAAGATGGAACATGACTGGGTCTTCCAGCATGACAATGATCCCAAACACACCGCTCGGGCAACGAAGGAAAAAGTATTTCAAGGTCCTGGAGTGGCCTAGCCAGTCTCCAGACCTCAGCCCCATAGAAAATTGTTGAAAGTTCATGTTGCCCCAAAACATCACTGCTCTAGAGGAGATATGCATGGAGGAATGGGCCAAAATACCAGCTACAGTGTGTGCAAACCTGGTGAAGACTTACAGGAAAACTTACAGGATTTTTTTTTCTCATTTTGTCTCTCGTAGTTGAAGTGAACCTATGATGAAAATTACAGACCCCTCTCACCTTTCTAAGTTGGAGAACTTGCACGATCAGTGACTGACTAAATACTTTTTTGCCCCACTGTATATTTCAGAGTCTGCAAAAGTGACTTTCCTAATACAACTTCTTAATGTAATCTAATGCAAAATAAATAATGTCTGTCGGCAATGGGTATATACACTATATCATCATGAATTATGAGGCGGAAAAACTAGTATTTCCTTAGCTGTAGTGAGTGCAGAACGTTTCCTGACAATGAGAAATGAAGACTGCTGTTGCTTTACAAGCTGGGAAAAAAGCCTTTTCTCTACAGTAGTCAGGGTAAACACCAAACCTGTTTCCTCTTCTCACACCGTTACAAGCCAGGTGTCTGAACATGTGTCTCACACTTAACACAGTAATCTGATATTATTGGTGCAGTGGGATGCATACAGTGCAGACAGAAAGCTGAGACAGTGCGTCATTCCTTTCAGCCTATAGGGCAGTGATTTATGACTTGGAGGCAGAGCTTAAGCAACTGTTCAGTTCAGCTGTGTTGAAGACCAGGCACGACCAATGCTAATGAAGTTTTACTTTAACGAGAATGTAAGATAAAGTAATAACAACAAAATGTACAATATTATATATCGATTTTAAATTTTGTGACAATTGGATAGACTTTTGTTTATGGTAAACTGTCTGGACAAAAGTATTTGTCTCATCCATCATTAGCAGCAGCTTGTTTTGTAGTAGTAGCAGTACCTTATGTCTGTAGGTTGCACACCTGAACAAAGTCTGCATGAAACTGTATTATCAGTTGTTGGCGAAACATGATGCAAGTAGAGCTGGTGTATATGGTGACAGTTACCCGAGAGTCAACTCTGTAACTAACTAACCTCAAAGGCTGGGTCTGTGCTTTGTCATGTGACTGCACCTTTTTAACCATCAAGAAACGGCTTCTTGTTCACTAAATACGTGCTACAGTGAAGCTTTTTTTCTGATTAAAAAAAAAAAAAAAAATGTATACAAATTCCCTGTATTGTTTGTTTGGTTGTACAGTGGTACCTCGGTTCTCTTCGGTAATCCGTTCCAGAAGGCTTGTCGGAAACCGAAAATGCAAATTTTTCCCATAGGGAATGATATAAATTGAGTTAATGCATTCCAGATCCCCAGAAAATCCGCAATGTATGAGGCATTATATGCATTAATGGAGCTGTATTGTTCAGGTGCTCCATGATTTATGATGGGGAGATGTTCTGACAAACTCATCGTAAGTTAAATGCAAGATGAACAGAGTAGTTTAATGAGTGTTTGGCAGAGCGGTCTGTATTTTATTGTAGCAGAGCCTGTGATACGTATGAAGTTAATATTTAAAACACTTACATTAACCTACAGTTGGCCAAAATCATTAACACAAAGCTTATTTTATAATAAAGTGTTGAAAAATCTCATGTAATTTAGTGAGTAATGGATTGAAAGTGAGAAGCAAGTGTGGGACTGTGGTAGCCTAGTGGGTAAGGTACTGGACTATGGACCAGAAGGTCCAGGGTTCAAATCCCACCTCTGCCAAGCTGCCACTGTTGGGTCCTTGAGCAAGGCCCTTAACCCACAATTGCTTGGATTGTAAGACTGTACCAATTGTAAGTCGCTCTGGATAAGGGCGTCTGCTAAATGCTGTAAATGTAAGTAAAAGCAACACTTACTCTGTTGGTGACTATAGCTAGCATAGCTGCTAATGCTAACTGCAGCCTGTCTGTGTTTTCTGGAGCATTAAGTTCCTGTTTCCCTTTCAGTTGGCAGTCAGTACAACCCTTTTTTGGACCCATGGGGACTTATTTGCACTAAGAATACAGTACTGTAGATGTAAACCTAAGAAAAACATGATGAAAATAACGGAGTATTGAATAGTGAATCATGAATCGAGGCTTGGCTGCAATGAGTCATACAACTCATTGCTCATACAAGTTTAAGCAAGTGCGCCGAGTACCGAGCCAATGACGAGAACCGAAATTCTGACGAATTCTAAAGTGAAAGACAAATGAGGTACTATTGTGTTCTAATAGTGCCATAATTGCGCAATAATAGTGCCATAGAAGACATTATATATGATCTTTATGGCATTGTTAAAACAATGGTTTATCTAATTTAATGGTGGCCTTAGACTTTTGCACAGAATTACATTTTTTTTGTTTTGTTATTATAATTATAAAAAAGAAATAAAATGAAAACCTCAGATCAGTGTGTTCGAATAACCTGAACTCAACATTTTTAACAAGACTCTTCATGTTTGATCCTTATTTGTGTAAAGTAATTGAGTATATTGATCTTTGTCTAGAACTATAGAGTGTTATTCCCCAATTGTCTGGGTAAAGGCACACCAGCACATCTGTTTCAGCTTGATAAGACATTGATTAATCAAGCTTCATGAGATTAGTGGTGGAATTGTTAAGTAGGGGTGTGGGTGTATTGATGAACACCTACAGAACCTCAGTGACCTTGTGTGTGTTACTCTGGGTTCTGTGTGTCTCCAGCTGTACTCGGGGATGTGGGTGGGCACTGCTGGTTCCCATCTGACTTCCTGTGGGTGAAGCAAGGGCAGGGGGACACCCTCCAATAGAGTTCACAGCGCTTGTCCTGTTCATTGTATATATAATCTGTCTGTCAGAAGAGAAATTGAAAATTAGATTCAGTTTCCAGTAGTGAATACCACTTACTGTTATTGGTCTAAGGCATACTGCATTCACATATAAACTGGGAACACCTCAACTGTGCGCCTGTCGATTATGAATTGCATCTCATCAAGTTACTAGCTGAATTTAATTTACGTGATCATCAGTTACAAAGCTGTGCACCATTACTGGTGTGCATTATTGTAATTAAAAGGCCCTAACATGCTGTGATTAAAAACTGACCTCTAAAATGTGCCATGCCTTCCTTTTATTCATTTGTCATCCATTCAGTAATTCTCTGTAACTGCTGTATTCTGGATATACCGAATCCGCTTCGAAAATGAATGAATGAATGCACGTACCCTAATGCTGAAGCACATACCGTATTACTCCGCGATGCTGCACACTACAGTGGCCGTGAGCTTCGTAACTTACCAAGGCCGTGCTAAAACATTTTGACAGATTTATGAGCGCCGTGTACCATCTACAATCGGTTCTAGGTCAGAAGGCTCAACCAGAATTAATTCATACATTAGACGCACCGCATTTAAAGGGCACTGTCGATTTTTGAGAAAATTAAAGGATTTTAAGTGCGCCTTATGGTCCGAAAAATACGGTAATCATACGTTTATGCTGCTTACCACATGCACCAATATCCTGCCATCAGTTAATGGCAGCCAAAAGTTATTCTATTAACGTTTCATTAACCGTAGGGGTCAATCCCAGCCTTAAATTTAGCTTAAGAATTCGTTAGTAACAGTGTCTCTCTGACCTTTAGTGAATAGATTTTTAGGAACCGTTTGCTATGAACTTTAAAAAATATTTGTTCATAAATATTGAAATTATGCTTATTACTGTTATACTCATTAGTCTTTCTACACGAGGCGGGTCTACACAATATTTATAATAGTTACGTATGTCATTTAGGCTGAAAGAGTTTGGGTCTAATTTATTTCTGTAGAGCTTTTACAGTGAAGCATCGTCTCAAAGCAGCTTTACAAATATCTAGACCCAAAGCCCTGATTGAGCAAGCCCTTTACATATTATAAGGAAGAGACCTTGGAAGGACTGAGACTCACAAAGTAACCAAACCTCCCTGGGCAGTCTAGATGTGATGTGTAAGAATTAAACTGAGCTACCTAATTAATAAGTTTATAGTAATAGTTTAAATAAACAGAAACTAAATATCAAATTAAAAGAGAGAACATATTTAAAGAACATGTAATAACGAAAGTAGAATATAATAATATATAGACTATAATAAATTAAAAGTAATACAATATCATGAAGAGTAGAATCAAACGGAATATCGAAAACTAGAGAAATATAAGACATTAGTATGTATAAATAAAATATTGAATATAATGATCCCTGTTTTGCGATGGGGATACATTCCGACAAATCCATCATAAGCTGACCAGAATAAACTAAGGAGTTTAATATATACTGAACATTTCATAGCGTAGTCTAGCTTAAACATGATTTAAACACTTACATTAACCTACATATAAGCACAATCATTAACACAAAGCTTATTTCATAATCAACTATTGAAATATCTCATTATTTATTGAATAATGTCTTGAAAGCAAAAACAAGACCAAATTGGCTAGTCCGCAGTGCTCTGCTGCTCAGCTCAATCAGCTGGCTGCTGCCTGTATCGGCATCCAAACGGAGTGGCCAAATGCTGCTATTGCTCAAGTGTAAGGGACGGTCACAATAATTGCCGTATATTGCAAGTATAGAAGCTGTTTTTCAGATTATTTTTAATACTGCATACAAATTTCCTGTATTTCTCGGAAAGAATTATAGATGGCCATTATAGCATTGCTAAAACAATTGTATATCTTGTTTAATGGTGGCCTAAGACTTTTTCACAGTACTGTAATTTTATTTTTTTTAAATAATTTTGAAAAAGAAAAAACACTGAGGTCAGTATTTTGAAATAATTTGAACTCAACAGTAACTAATCAAGATTTTTTGGTTGATCATTATTTTTGTAAAGTACCGTATTTTCCGGACCATAAAGCGCACCGGGTTATAAGACGCAATATCAACGATTGACTGCTAACGGGTCTATTTTCATACACAAAGCGCACCGGGTTATAAGGCGCATGAAATGAAACAAAACTCTTAAGTTCCCTCAGAAGCTCAGTTTGGTCTTTACCTGGCGCAGGGCGTCTTCTTGCTTCCTCCACTTCCGTACCATTGATTCGTTAATGTTGAATTCTCTCGCAGCTGCTCTATGTCCATGTTGTACTGCGTGACTGATAGCGTTGTGTTTGAAATCCGCTTTGAAAATAAATGAAATGAATGCACGTACCCTAATGCTAAAGCACATACCGTATTACTCCGCGATGTTTCCTGACTACGGTTGCCGTAAGCTTTGTAGCTTAGCAAGACCGTGCTAAAAAAACGTTTTGACAGATTTATGAGCGCCGTGTACCATCTACAGCCGTTCTAGGTCAGAAGGCTCAACCAGAATTAATTCATACATTAGACGCACCGCATTTTAAGGCGCACTGTCGATTTTTGAGAAAATTAAAGGATTTTAAGTACGCCTTATGGTCCGAAAAATATGGTAATTGAGCATGTTGGTCTTTGTCTAGAATGTCTAGTGTCTAGTGTTTTCCCAAATGTCTTGGTAAAGCCACACCAGCACATCTGTTTTCAGCTTGATAAGACATTGATTAATCAAGCGTTGTATGATAGTGGTACAATTGTCAAGCAGGGGTGTGGGGGTATTAATGACATGTTTTAAATGTAGTTTTTATTCATTTAAAACTATAAAATATAGTTTTATAATCAAGTGTTAAATATCTAATGTAATTTATTGAATAATGTATTGATAGTGAAAACAAAAGCACATGGTTGAGCACAGTGCTCTGCTGCTTAGCTCAGTCAGCCAGCTGCTGCACAGCATCTGCGGGAAAGTGTGGTAGTGCTTATCGCTTGCCGGGGGGAAAATTCAGAATACAACTTTTGGGAAATGTGTGTTACTCTGTTTTCCCATCCAGAAGTAAAAAATAAAAAATCATCATTAGGACCATTGTTAAACGGGGGCTACTTGAGGTGTCCCCTTTTTTGAGTCTTGGTCCACCAAAGGTTTTTCTTCCTTATAACCTTTAGAGAGTTTTTCCTTGCCACTGTTGCTGTGGACTTATTCAGTTAGGGCTATGGGCCTAGATGTTAGTAAAGCTGTTTTGCAACAATGCTCCATTATAGAAACAAATTTCCCTTGACTTGAGAGAGTTTTTTCAATGTGTAAGTGCTGTATGGTCTTTGCATGTTGACTCGTGCATCCTTGCCTTAGAATAAGGGCAGAGCTGGGGGTTCATAGTCGAAGAGTCTTATGGTGATCAGAGACGTTGGGTTGCTGTCTTCTGCCTCCCGTGGGGTTGCCAATGTCTCATGTGATCCCTCTTGACTGTGTTTCCTACCAGTTCTCCTCTTTCTAGCTATGCTGCTATAGCTAATGCTGCCGCATCAGTGATTGTTAATCGACACTGTGCTCTTAATCAGTAACTAATTGTATTTTTCTGTTTTCTCTCCGAGCTGTGTTCCGACAGTTCCAGCCCCCACACATGATGTTCATCTGCTGGAGCTCCACTCAAGCTGCTTCCGTCATCAGCTCCAGCCCCATCATACCCGGGCCACTTAATGCCAATGTGCATACTTCCACATTTTATTCGAACTTTGACTCCATGACTTTAGTTTCACTCTTAGATTTATCATCTACACCGCCCAAGGAGGTTGGGTCCCTTTTTGAGTCTTGGTCCTCCCAAGGTTTCTTCCTATAACACTCAGGGAGTTTTTCCTTGCCACTGTCGCCCTAGGCTTGCTCAATTTGGGATTGGACGTAGTTATTAGGAGATAATCTAAACTTGTAAAGTTGCTTTGAGACAATGCTCCATTGTAAAAAGCGCTATATAAATAGATCTGACTTGACTTTGGTTGAATGCTGAAAGAAACAGTCTTAAAGACAATAAGAGACTCAACCATTCAGACTTCCAATCCAGTCTAGGTGCCATCTTTGCTCAAGGGCAGAGTTATTGAATGAAGTGTTTGTTAGGACACTTGTTGATCCTTCTTGTCTCCTCCTAACAGGCTGGCACCGAGCAACCACGACCGGATACAGCGCTTACGTCATGAGTTCCAGCAGTCCAGACAGGAAGAGGAGGAGCCAGACGAGCGACACCGCTCGTACAGTCTTGAGCAGCCATGGGTGAGTGTGTAAACGGTGTATGTGTGGGTACGGACCTGGATCTACTCATCCCTCCATTCATTTGTTCATCTGTCCATTCATCCAGTTTTCCATTTGTTTATCTGTCCCTGTTACAGCAGTTGGAATATGTGTAAATACTAGCAGTAACTGTGAATTTATAAGTACGGTCATTTTCCGCAGAGTATCTTAAATGAGCCGCTAGGCTAGATGTGTAACTTGGAAGCCATTTTGACTGTTACAAGAATCCTAAGTGTTGATGGTTTTGCATTTTGAGCCAGTTAAACAAGTACAAAAGAGTGGAAACCATGGCATGCTGTGCTACAGTCGAGTTGGAATCATCGACCTGGCTGCTTCGTGTTTCTTGATTATCAGAATTATGATTATATATGGATTAAAGAGAAAGTAACTCTGATCATGTCGCTTCAGAAGGAGGTCTGAGCTGCATTTTAGCCGTGTAAAGGCTTCTCCAAGGCCTCATTAAGAATAGTCGTAGTGCACGAGGTCTGTGAATGCCAGCGTCTGTGACTTCAAGGGAATCAAGATGGCACACTAACGTAGTCTGTTTTGCTGAAAATGAAGTTGAAAACAAAGTAGGTGGCCAAGTGTAATGAGCTGAATTGTGTACTTTATTGCATTTTGGCTCACTCTTTATGACTGCAAGTGAAAGCATGCAGCTGAAAGCTTATCAGGATGCGATCCAGATCCAAGAGACATGAAACACCCAGGTGCAAATGGTTTTAACATGTACTGATGTAACGCTAACAACTTCTTTATTTATAACAGCATGAAAATGGATGTTCTAAATGTTTAATTGTGACTTGCTGTTGAAATAAGCTTATTAATCTGTTTTACTGACTCCATTTCTGATCTTTATTTTGCATCTTAATATGAAGGAAGCCCCAGCTACAGCGCTGTGCAAAAGTCTTGAGCCACCATTAGATTTGATGTTTTAACAATGATATAATGACCATATGTAACATGTAGTCTACGATTGGATTCGTCACCCCGTAATACTCTTTTCTGCCTTTCTTCAATCCCATCTTTGTGAGCTTTACCATACCTTAGCCTTTTCATCCTGTTCCCGTCCTGAAAAGTGGTTTCTTTGCTGCTACCCTTCAAAAAAAACATTCCTGATAAAGCTTCTTCAGACTATAGAAGGGTCAAGTTGGCATCCGGATGAAGCTGCCAGGTGTTGCTGTTGAACCATTGCTAAAACAGTGGTATGTCTAATCTAATGGTGGCCTAAGACTTTTGCACAGTACTGTACATTACACACGATGCATGTATTTTTAAGAGATATGATAGTTCTGTATGCACATCTGCATGTTATTGTCTGTGTAACTAATTTATTCCACTTTTGTGGTAACAGTATTTAACATCACTCTGTATTTACTGTGCATTATTTCTTTTCGGTGTTTATAGTATTTGTGTTAGTGTCTGTCATTATGAACTTGTCGTCCCCCTCCACACACATTCTCTCTTTAGAAGCCTGAGCTTAAAAGGCATTTTTCGTCTGTCTCTGCCAGACATTTTGTACCCAAAGAAGGGAATAAAAGCGGGTGGGTTTGCTATTGGCTGAGCTCCATTGTTTTCTTTAGCCTAATCATGCACACGTGCAGCACCTGAGGGAATCCCCCTGTCCAGTTGAAGGAACGCAGAAAATGTTGTGCTTTTAATATTTCTGCATTTTCATGTCATTCTCATGAGAGTCAGAAGACTACAGTCTTTCACAGCCCCAGTTCAAAAGGTTACTCCAAAAACTTAAGTATAATCCAACTTGAAATTAGTTTTTGGTGGCCTATAGAAACTGGTATATACTAGAAATGACTTACATGTTGTTTTTATTTCACTGATATGCAGTGGTGATTGAAAATATGTGAACCCTTTAGAATTTTCAGTACTTCTGACTAGTTTTGTTTTTTTGGTTATCAAGTCAATGCTAATTTAGTGAACTCAGTTAACCTGTCATGCATTTCGTTGGACTGTGGGAGGAAACCGGAGTACCTGGAGTAAACCCACACGAACATGGGGAGGACATGCAGACTCCACACAGAAAGGACCCAGGTCACTCCACCCTGGGATTGAACTCAGGTCCTTCTTGCTGTGACTCGAATAAATGCTGTTATTCCTGAATAAATATGACCTAAGACATCATCTGATTTTCACACAAGTCCTTAACAGAGACCCCAGTTAACGAAATGAGACCAAAATACTGTACATTTATTTATTGAGGAAAATGGTCCAATATTCCATATCTGTGACTTTGAGTAGTATTTGATCCTTTGCTTGCAGTATCTGGTTCCCCACTTCTGCAGCAAGAACTGCGGATAAACATTTCTGGTAACTTGATTAGTCCTGCACATTGGCTTGGAGTAATTTTAGTCCGTTCCTCTGTACAGAACAGCTTCAGTTCTGGGACGATGATGCGTTTCCTCACTTGAGCTGCTCACTTTAGGTCCTTCCACAGAATTTCTTTTAGATTAAAGCCAGTTGTCTTGCTGTATCACCCACATTCTCTTGGGATTCACCTGGCAGACAGATGTTCTGACATTTTCCTTTTGAATTTGCTGGTGATTCAAAATTCAATGTTCCATCAGTGATGGCAAGCTGTGGCCCTTATGCTGAAGTGCAGTGTTTTATTTTCCCCAGACATACATGTTCTCATTTAAACCAAAAAGGTTCTACTTTGGTCTCCTCCACCCACAGAACATTTTCTGGCTTTTCCACATGATCCTGCATATGGGCAGCGATGTTTTTTGGAGACCAGTGGCTTTCAGCTTGCAAACCTGCCATGAGCACTCTTGTTGTTCAGTGCTCTCCTGAAGGTGAACTCATGAACATTAACATTAGCAAATGGGAGACAGGCCTTTGGTTGCTTCAAAGTTACCCTGTGTTCCTTTGTGACCTCTGGGACTTTTCTCTTGGAATGATTTTTGTTGGTCATCCCCTCTTACATTAGAAATGGTCTTACATTCCCTTCATTTGTAGACAACTTGTCTGACTGTGGATTGGTGGAGTTCAAACTCTTTAGCGATGGATTTGTGACCTTTTCCAGGATGATCAGCATCAACAACACATTTTATGAGGTCCTTAGAAATCTCATTTGTTAGTGCTATGACATATATTCCACAAATGTGCTGTGAAGGTCAGATTTTTCATAGATCCCTATTCTTTAAATACAACAGGGCATCTATTGAAAAACATGATTGAAAACATCTGACTCTAATTTCACCTTCAAATTATTGTAAAAATGGATCGTTTTCCTCCATAAATAAATGACCAAGTGTAATATTTTGTTTAATTGGATTCTCTTCATCTACTTTAGGACTTGTGTGAAAATCTGTTGATGTTTTAAGTCATATTTATACAGTAATGCAGAAAATTGTAATGAGTTCACAAATTTCCAAGCACCACTCTACACACACACACACATTGATTAGGTTGCACTTCCTTGAATGTCCTTGCAGTATTATTGTAATTGCTAACAGCAGTGCTCTGATTTTAATCAATGGGTCTTTACACGCCTTGTAAAAATGCAACGCTAATTGAGAATAAAGGGTCCAGTTCTCTGATTTTATTAATCATTTTATTGAGGCATACTTCATCATCTAGTCCTCTACATATAAAAAAGAATGTAAAACTATTTAGTCAGTAATTCAGTAGCTAGTGTTACCACTTTTAGCAGCGGTGTAGCAGTAGCAGCATGATTATATACTCACCGTGTCCTCGCACATCACTTTATTAGCTACACCTCCTTGTTTCTACACTCATTGTCCATTTTATCATCCATTTATCAGTTGCACTTACCATATAGAAGCACTTTGTAGTTCTACAATTTCAGACTGTAGTCTATCTGTTTTTCTGAGGACCCCCCAGTTAAAGTCCTATTTGGATGGAGGATCCTTCTCAGCAGTGCAGTGACACTGATGTGGTGGTGGTGGTGTGTTAGTGTGTGTTGTGCTGGTATGAATGGATTAGACACAGCAACGCTGCTGGAGTTTAACACCGCAATGTCACTGCTGGACTGAAAATGGTCCGTCACCCAAAAATGTCCAGCCACCAGCATCCTGTAGGCAGCTTTCTGTGAGTACTGATGAAGCATTAGAGGATGACTAACACAAACTGTGCAACAAGAGATGAGCTACTGTCTACTATCTACAAGGTTAGCAATATGGTAGCTGTGCCTAATAGAGTGCACAATGAGTGAGGAAAAACTCCACAGCGCTGCTGTCTTATCCAGTCATACCAGCACAACACACACTAACACACCACCACCATGTCAGTGTCACTGCAGTGCTGATTTTGTCCCTTCTCACAAAAAGATGCTGCTTTGTAAATGATCTATTCTAAACTGCTCCATGTCTCATAGTGATGCGCAGTGTTTAGGACCACAGCTGTGTATTACAGTGAACAGAATGGTAGGAGTAATTCATGTGATTAAAGGGAATGCTCGGTTTCTCATCGGCTTCCATTCTTCATGCATCATTGAGTGTGTTTACATGCACTTACTAATCTGACTGTAATCGGCTTTCTGCAGTTTCTGATTATTCAAGTGGTACTGTAAACAGCATACTCCGTTCTAGCAGTCAGAGTAAGAAATCTGATAGAGAACTGGATTTTTTTCTCAGTCTGCGCATGAACGCAAACCGATAGTGTAGGGCTGGCCCAATAGCGGCAAGCAGAAACAAACACGGTTGCCAGGTCTGCTTATTTTTCGTGTCTTTGGCTTTTTCTTCTATATTGTCATTTAACTTCTGCAACTGTAGTTGCTTATTTGGGCTTGCTCCCTGATCCTGTCTCTGTTCAATATTTCTGCAAGTTGGTTTTTTCCAATCTCTTTTTTCTGATCGAATGGTGCCTTGTAGATGTAAAGCCAGAGACAGGAGCTTATATGTTGTCACACAGTTTGTTAGTCATCCTCTAATCCATCTCACGTTATAGGGCTTCTTTTTCAGAAGGCATTTCACCTCTATTGGGCTTGTTTACATAGACCTGGTTGGTTGTTTCTCTAGCGAGATCTGGCAACCCTGGAATTAAATGCAGCTCTCATCAAATGGCTCGAGGAAATGTAGAATTTCAAACATCGAAATGGAGATTTTTAGGTTCATGTCGCATCCTTCTGTCAGATTATTGTCGGGTTGCCAAGTAGAAATTCCATTATTGCCCGAGTCATGTAAACTCACTGAGTGTGTGTACATGCATTTAATAATCCAATTATAGTCAGATTTCTGCAGTTATCTGATTATTCAAGTGGTCATGTATACAGAATACTCCAATCTAGAAAACAGATTAAAAGAGAGCTGGATTTTACCCAGTAATCGGATTACTCAGTGCATGTATACCAGTTACCCGATTTCAATGGGCTTACTCAGTCTGCCCATGTGTGTAGAGCAGCTAGTTGGAAAAAAATCACGGTTGCCAGGTCCTCTTTTTCTTAGAGATTTCGCTTCTTTTAGGCTTATTTACATAAATCTGGGGCAGGATTTTCTTGCGGGATCTGGCAATCCTGGAATTAAATGCAGTACCCACTAAACAGCTATCAAACACTTTGTGGAGTCTTTGGTTAAGAATTTGATTATTTAATATTAAAGTTTGAAGTTTATGTTACATCCTTCTGTGAGATTTGGCTGGTTGCAAAGTTCTATTATTACCCGAGTCATGTAAACCCGGAGGTTTCCCATTATCTGATTACTCAAGTGCATGTAAACTTGTTAATCGGATTACTGACCAAATCAGATTATCTGCACTTACCGGATTATTAAGTGAATGTACACACACTCATTGTAAGACTAGTTTGATAACCATAATGGTAATCACACACAACTTGAAATTCATTGCTCATGAATGCGTTCTCAAACAGCATATGAAATCAAAATCTGTATATCCCATTTATATTCCATTTGTGTCATTTTTTTTATGTTGCCATATATTTCACAGAGATACATAAATCATATATAGATTTAATAACACAGAGGTATTTTTGTGAGTAATATCAGATCATCCTCTGGTTCCATTTGATGGAACCCAGTGCACTCGAGCTCCACATTTTTGCTGGTGAAACTTAGCAGACCTTTATCAACTTAATGCGATGTTGCTTTTGTGAATTAATGGGAACTGCCATTGGAATTTATGAACTGGAGTGTTTTGCAGTCAAAATAAATGTGTGTGTGTGTTTGCATTTGCTCTTGCCGTGTGATAATGAACCTGATTTAATGCCCCAACACCTCACGCACTCATCTCTCATCACGACTGTCTCCACGGCAACATGGCCCGGGCAGACCGTGCCAGTCAATCCCAGATGGCTATCCTCCAGCCTCTCTGTCTCCTGGCTGGTGACATGCCTGGACCACCGGTGGTGTGTTTGATTGAGCAGGTCTTGTGTGCAGGGGCCCCCAATGAAAAACAACCATAGAAAATGAATCTTTTGTGTTATGAGCCATTCAGTTCAGCTTCAATATGCCTCCAGCACCTTAATGTGCCTGTGGATGGCAGGGGGAGAATAAAACCAGATAGCTTGGGTAATGACACCATTATCGTGCATATGTGTGCACGCTTCATGTGTTCTGTTTAGTGACCTACGTCAGAGATTTAGTTAATTAACACATTGTCACAAGTTACTACCATCGTAATGAGGTTCATTAAATCTTCAAATAACATCCATCTAACGTGAAAAATCAGTAGCATGACCTAGTTATCTCAGCCCTCTCAAAACTAACACTTCATGTCAGAGACGTTAAAGCCAAAGCATGCACTTTTTGAATCCTCAATATACAAAATTAAAGGAAACATTTATCATATTTGTCACGGATCTAAACGAGTTCTCATTAACGTTCTGTAATGCAGCTGTGGATTTTAATGAGAAGGTAATTAGACCTCTAATTAGGGTATTACTCTAACAGTAAATGTTAGTGCTGGTAGGAACGCTTGGTATGATGCTGAGCAAGGATGCATTATTATGTGTGTAGTTTAACACATGCAGTAATTATGAGACCAGTGACACCATAAAGCTGGTCTGACATGTGGCTGTGTAAAGTCTCAGGTAAGTAAAACAATGCACCTGGTTTTGGTAGTAAAGTGTGGTTGGGTGTTTGGGATCCACCTTCTTTTTGTGTTAAAGGGGACTGGTGGTTGGGTTCTTGTGTTTATGTTATGTGGCTGTTTGTGTTTTTCTTCAGTAGGAGTGCATGTCTTGGTAAGTAGGTGCTTGAGTTGGTATTGGGTAGGCAGGTGGCTGGGTGTCTATATGTGTGCAGGTATTGGGGGTGGGCGATACATACAGCACTGTGAAAATGTCTTGGATCTAACATTGTTTTAGCAATGTCTTTTGTACACACTATTAAAAAGCTGAAAAAATAGAAAAAGCTTCTAGAAAAGACATTGGCGAGTATTTAGTGTGACCTCGCCTTACACGCAGTGGCATTTGCATTTACAGCATTTAGCAGATGCCATTATCCAGAGCGACTTACAACTGGTACAATCTTACAATCCAAGCAATTGTGGGTTAAGGGCCTTGCTCAAGAACCCAACAGTTGCAGCTTTTGGCAGAGGTGGGATTTGAACCCTGGTCCTTCTGGTCCATAGTCCAGTACCTTACCCGCTAGGCCACCACAGTCCCAATGGCAGCATCTGGCAGCTTCATGCCAAGTTGACCCTTCTACAATCCGACAAAGCTTGACCAGGAATGTTTGTTTTTTTGAAGGGTAGCAGCCAGTAAACCAATTTATGGCTCACAAGGGTTGGAATGAAAA
This sequence comes from Ancistrus triradiatus, assembly GCA_025084515.1. Classification (NCBI taxonomy): domain Eukaryota; kingdom Metazoa; phylum Chordata; class Actinopteri; order Siluriformes; family Loricariidae; genus Ancistrus; species Ancistrus triradiatus. Next base: position 825 of record JAJAGP010000438.1, on the reverse strand, counting down.
TCAGAAAAAGTGGAAAAGTCTATTACGGAGTGACAAATATAAGTTTGAAGTTTTTGGATCCAATCATCATCAGTGTTATATGTGGTTGTTATACCATTGCTAAACAACAGATTTAATGGTAACCTAAGACTTTTGCACAGTACTGTATGTCTAACTGAAACAGATATATAGTACTGGCCACCCCCTGGCCAAATTACATTGGAATACATTGGAAAAAAAAACTAAAAATGTGATCTTTCTACAAATATTTTATTGTTTATAGGGAAATGTAACATATTAGAATAAATTTAAACAAAGTTTGGGCGTCCTGTCAGTCAGTGCTTAGTAGAAATGGTAGAAATCACAGCCTCTTATTGTTTCCCATAGCCAGCTAACAGTCTTTGCATTCTTGCTTTTAGATATTTTTTAGAAATCCTTGTAATACCTTTTAAAGGGGTCAAATGTTTGAGTGAACCCAGTGAGTTCATCCATTTCTACTTTAAAAAGTATACAGTGTATCATTAAGCTTATACCTTGCTACTTTGTGCAGCCCACCCACAACTTTATATCTGTTATATGGAAAACAACACGGCAAAACTTCTCATTAGTTTTGGATTGGCATTCTGTCAGAAAGCCAATTCTCCTGCCAACTCTTTTAACTCTCTGCACTAAAGTGCTTTCAGTAGTGTTGTTCTTGCACATTATTTCTAAGCATCGGTGAGGCAACACAAACATACACTGTATATTCCCTTTTGTATACCGCTGAGCATGTAGAAAGTGTGTTTGAATCTCCTCACTGCTTCCATACAGCGAGTCCATGTATATTTACAGCATTTAGCAGATGCC
>JAJAGP010000437.1:378496-415391 GCA_025084515.1 Ancistrus triradiatus | reverse complement strand
ATGCTCGATTAAAGCGTTAATACAAGTTAAGTCAACACAAAACGTCACTAAAAAACTAAGTCTCAGAAAGAAAGTGGGAAAAGACTGTAAAAAAGTTATAAAAACACACACTACTGCGAAGAAGACGCAACTCTGGTTATTAGCTAATGGCTAACTACTGCAAACACAAGCCGGTATACCTGTAAAGTTACTAAATAACAATTAGCGGCAAAAAAATATAATCCGCCGGTACGAGAATAAAATGATTAAGATGTTGTAAAAACCTACTATATATACGATTATATAAGATACAGATGCGATCGGGAATTAAAATTTATCAAAGGTAATAAGCTGCTAGCAGCTACGAAACAGCGTCCTGTGTGCAACCGCGGATCAGTCTGGGTTGCCAGATCCTCGCAATCCTCGCGTCAGTTCTCTCAGCGTTCTCTCAGCCATGGGCATCACATGCCACCTCAGATTGGACCCAGGACCAAGCCAGCTGAATTTTGTTGCTGTAGGTTGAAGATGAACTGAGTTATGGTCATTGGTCCGCCAGGAGCCCCAGTGCCCAGACGGTGTCCTCATGGGCCCCATGGGCATCACATGTCACCTCAGATTGCACCCGGCACCAAGGCTGTTTTTTGGGTTGTGTTTTTTTTTGTGGCCGTAGATCGAAAACTGACTGAGTCACTGTCATTGGCCCGCTAGGGGCCCCAGTGATCAGCCGGGGTCCACAGCGGCCCCATGAACATCACATGTCACCAAATGCATACATTTATACAAAGAATATACATAGACAGTGAGAGAAAACAAATTATAATGTACATTTTACTAACAAATTTGCATTTGAGAGAGTGTAAGTTGCTTTTTTAATTATGTTATAGGGCCAGTACTACAAAATATAAGTAATGGAATTGTGTTTTTGATTAGTGATTCTACCACTGAGAGGTTTCTTACTAATAGACATACGGAGGGTGACTCCAGGAATGTTGCTCCCCAGACAGAGAGATAATTTTGAAGTTACTTTATCTCAGAATTTGTGGACTAGTGTGCAAGTCCAGAACGAGTAAAAGTAGTCTTGAAAATTACTAAGTCTTATTTTGAACATTTTGTATTGAGTAATGTGTGTTCTATGAATAAGTTTTATTGAATTAATTGTATGTTTGTGTTCTTACTTATTATGAAGATATTTCTACTGCTTTGTGTCCAGAATAGTGTATCAGTGCTATTCATTTCAAAGTTTGTTAATTTATTAATCTTCCACCAAGCTCTCAGTGTCATTGAGATTGTAGCAAACCTAAGACTACACTTTAAATGGATTAATTTTTAATGAATAAACGGGGCACCACCGGATCGTGTGTGGACTGGTAGATCCGGAAACCAGTTGAAAAGAGAAAAGAGAATTTGATCAGTCTAGGTCTGAATAGTGAATTCAAAGTTATGTTTCTTGACCTTTGTTTGAATGAAACTCTCTCACACCAGGCGGTAAATTCAAAACGTTATAACAAGTTTATTAACTACAAACAAGGCAATACCAACAGACTATCTGATGTAATAACATATGTATCAAAGTAGTAAAATCAGGAAATGATGGCAAACGTACATATACCACAGTATTAAACCATGAAATGATGGCAAACGTACATATATCACAGTATTAATATCAGAAAACAAGATGACTATGTGTAACTTATCGCATCGTAATAATTACCCAGAGTTGATGTTATGAACTAGTTTGTTACGACGTAGTGAGTTATTACTACAAGAAATTATGTTGAACATGAATAGTATGGTAGAAGCTACTTAGACATGGATGAGTCTACTTTGAAGCATGGTATAAGATCAAATGCAAGGTTCGAGAATCAGGGACATGAACGGTAATCAGGGACATCAGCCATAAACGGTACTCGCCTGGAAGGTCGCTCGAGTGGTTAGGGGCATTCAACCCTGGCCCGGCCGTCCAAAAGGCACGATTTTGGGGAGCGGTGACGTCCGTCTGTCAGTGCACACCGTCGCTCGGAAAAGGCCTCTTAGCGGCTTAGCTCTTTCGTTTCTTGCCAATGGCGTGACCACGTTGACTTGAGATGACTTGAGATGGCTCACTTCCCAGTTTAGGCTGCGGGCGTTCACGATTCCTCGACCTTTTGCGTGCGTACAACTCAGATAAAGGTGGAGTTGACGCATTTCTAGCACCACGAGCTTCAACAGACTTTAAAAAAAACTTAGAATCTACGATGTTGTCGAGAGTGAAGGAGATTTTGGCTGGTTGGTCTTTTAACTATCTTCTAATTCGGCGATACCGAACTACTTAAGACTGCTGGACACAGGAAACTTAACGTAAAATAAATGCGAAAACTTGAGCAAAACGAATAACAAAAAGGCTGACACAGAAGTTGCAACTTTAAAAGACAACGAAAAGAAAAGACTTAGAACAAAGAGAACAAAAACACACCAGACTCGAAGCTAAGCTTACCACGCGGTTGGCGCGTGTTCTTTTGTATGTTTCGGATCGTAGGGGGCTGGAGGTGGGGGCACAAGAAGTTGCCCTGACTTAGCCAATGAGAAGCTGACTCATCAGTAAATCCCTCCTATCGTGGTTGTGTCTTATAATTTCCCCATATGAGCTACAGACGATCTAACTTGGATTAATACATTCCTACATATCTTAGGTGATTAAAAGTATCACACGATAACCAAAAATCCCCAAAGTTACAAGTTTAGTTGCAGACTTCGTTGTAAGGTTCACATGATCAAAGGCACCTTGAATTGATAACCTAGAACATTGTTAAATCATTCTAACTCCAGCACATACATTTGCTATTCCTTAAACAAATAATAATACGATCGATACAAGATGTAGGAAACAGTACATTCTAAATAACAACTTCATTTCTGTTCTTTTATAAGTATGAACAAGTATTAAACCCAAGCGATCGATACGTATAGATAAAACAACTATTGTTTCTAATCATAACCATTAGTATAGCACAACTGGACCATATTACGTATAGAACGGTCACTATGCTAAAACATTGACCAAATAGAGATGAAAATACATGACAAATCAGTAACATACATATATATACATGATTATATATGAGAGTATGAAAAAAAGAATATCCGTGATCCATTCTTTGTATGAAATAGCAAAGTACATATAGGTGTGTTTGGACTCATTATGAAGCAAATATCATGTGTTATCTAATTGAGAGGTTCCGGCAAAGATAATCTGTTCCCAACAAAAGTTAATACTATTATTAAAGTTTGTCTCTTAAAAAAAAGGAAGGCAATAGGTTCTTGGTGTCGTAAATCCAGGGCTGTCTTTCTGGCGCCAGGCCGACTGCGAAAAAGGGTCGTAAAAGTAACCGAGGTGGATGCATGTTTGCTTTCCTTTGGAGAAATTGAGGCAGATCTCTCTTGGGAAAGGGTGAGTCTAGGGTGGACTTGTCAGAAATCCTTTTAAAACTACACATTGGTTTATTTTATGATGGCGAGATGCACAGGTTATCTGGGCGTGGACATGTCCTAAGTTTCTTCTGTTGTTTCGAGAAAAAAACGGTTGTTTATCTGGCCCGTTAAGCCAGAGTCTTGTACAGATGTTGGGCCTTTTTACATTACAAAGAGTCACAAAGTTTTATGGCTTGGCAACCATTCGAACAGAGGGTATAGAGAGTTGAAGGACTGTAATCCAGGTATTACGCTACAAGATTGTCACACTTAAAAGCAGTCATGACATTTATGGATGTGCCAAGGAAAGATATATCTGCAAAGGATATTTTATTGCAATATGACTGTTCTACGTCGAGCCAGCGGTTTTGGCAATAGTCTTTTTATCTCCATTTTATTAAATGATGAAGCTGATTTGCTAAATAGTACAGCTGGAAATTTGGTGCAGCTAGTCCCCTCATATTTTTCTCATTTTGTAAAGTTGCGAGTTTTATCCTAGATTTCATGTTTCTCCAATAAAATGTTTATGTTAGTTTATCTAACCTGTGGAACCATTTTTTGGTGGTTCAACTGGTAACACTGCAAATAGATAGTTGACTTTTGGTAAAATTGTCATTTTAATTGTTGCGATACATCCTATGAGAGAAAATAAGCTTATGGCTTATCTTATGAATAATGCTATTAGTTGAAATACCTGTGATGTTAACATTGTTGTATGGCTGCTGCTAGTGGTTATATGAAAACTGTGAATAACATCGGCGAGAGTGTACATCCTTGCTGGGTACCACGAGAAAGTGCAAAACTTGCTGAGATGATGTCATTAGTTATGACGGAGGCCATGGGTGATGAATATCATATTTTAATCCAGTGTATGAACGGACGGCAAAACCCAGTCACCACCTCCACACGGTGCCGGCTGGAAACAAGCCCTTCGGGACTTGGCCAACAGTGATGGTTTTTGACGACAGGTGACGCGCGGCGCCCTCGCCCGGGCAATGCAAAGAGTGAGCAAGGGCTACCCACCTATGGACAAGACGGGCCAAAGAAGTTAGTCCATTTACGATTTGAAACGATTAACATCGGAACACTGACCGGATGCAGGCGAGAACTGGCCCAGGCCTTGAAGAATCGGAAGATTGACGTGGCCTGTGTGCAAGAATGCAAGTGGACTGGAAGCAAGACGATAGAGATTGGCGGGGGATACAAGCTGTTCTACTGCGGAGAGAAGGCCACCAGAAATGGAGTGGCTATAGAGATCCACCAGCCCCTTCTCCAGTGCCCGTACACGGTCAAGAGAACATCTGACCGGCTGATGGCCATTAGCATCGACTTGGGAACGGCTGCAATAAACGTAGTCAGCTGCTATGCGCCGCAGACCGGCTGCACTGACGAGGAAAAAAACAGCTTCTGGGAGAAGCTCGACAAGGTCATACAAGCAACCGCCCCTGGAGAATACATCCTGGTTGGAGGTGACCTGAAAGGCCACGTGGGAGCGGACAGGGACGGCTACCCGCAACGCCATGGTGGACGAGGCCTCGGCGATCAAAACAACGAAGGCCAACTTATCCTGGACTGTGCGGAGATACACGACCTGGTCGTCGCTAACACATTTTTCAAGAAGCAGCCCTCACATCTGGCCACCTACACCAGTGGCGGCCATACAACTCAGATGGACTATTGGATGGTCTGGCGGCGGGACCTGAAGCTGGTAACCGACACCAAAGTCATACCGGCTGAATCTGTGGCCCCCCAGCACCGTCTCCTCGTCATGGACACAAAGATTGCGAAGCCAAAATCGCCCAAATGCCGGACTGGATCGAAGTGCATCAAGTGGTGGAAATGGAAGGAGCATAAGGAGCGGCTGTTGGCAGCACTCAAGTCTATAGCAGTGAACCATGACCAACCCGTGGAGGGCATGTGGGTTGAGATGGTCAAACGTGTCCGAGAAGTGGCTGAACAGGTCGTTGGCTCAACTAAGCCGGGAAGAAGGTACATCGACAAGCAAGTGTGGTGGTGGAATGAGGAGGCTCAAGCAGCAATAAAGGCAAAGAAGCTGGCCTTCAAGATCTGTTGGCGAACGCGGACCAATGAAGACTTCAGTCGGTACCAATTCCTGAAATCGGCAGCAAAGCAAGAGGTGGCATCAGCAAAGAGCCGGCACTATCAGGACTTGTACAACCAGCTCGAAACCCCTGAGGGGGCTAACAACATCTATCGACTCGCCAAAGCACGCCATCGCACGATTCAAGACGTCGACACAAACCACGTTGTGCAGATCAAGGGTGCCGATGGACAAGTCCTCCGGGACTCCAAGGACATCCTCCAGCAATGGTCGACCTACTTTGCCGAAATCAGCAATGTGGAATTCCCGCATCTGCCGATACTACCTGCAGACCCAGTCTCCGGGCCTGTCATGCCGATCACCACCGTGGAAGTTCGAAACGTGCTTTAAGAAATGAAAAATGGAAAAGCCACCGGACCCGATGACATCCCAGCCGAAACATGGAAACTGATGGGTGAAGGTGGGGTCGCACACCTCGCAGCCCTCTTTAATCGTATTGCTGCCGACGACACCCCTCCCCAAGCCTGGACAATAAGCATTACAGTGCCTATTTGGAAGGGCAAAGGGGACGCCACCGAGTGTATAAATTATCGGCCAATTTGACTGCTCTGTCACACCATGAAAATCTTCGAACGGGTCCTGGACAACCGCATTCGCCAGCTAGTCACAATCACTCCAAACCAACGTGGCTTCGTCAAGGGTTGTGGAACCACTGACGCCATCCACGCAGCCCGGTTGCTTATGGAAAAGCATCGGGAAAAGAACAAGATGGTGCATATGGTATTCCTAGACCTGGAGAAGGCATTCGAGTCCCCCACAAGCTGATCTGGAGATCGCTGCATAGCCACGACGCTCCAGAAGCCTACGTGCGGTGGACTAAGCTTTTCTACCGCAATGTCATCAGCGCGGTCAGATGCCCGGCAGGAACATCGCCAAGTTTCCCAATAACCGTCAGCGTCCACCAAGGATCAGCCCTCTCTTCTCTGCTGTTCATCCTCTGCATGGACACTGTGACAGCCGACCTGCAAACACCGCATCCCTGGAGCCTGCTCTTCGCAGACAACGTTGGCCTCAGCAAGACGGAGGATCGCCTGGCGCTTCAGATACGGATGCAGGCTTGAAAGACCGACTAGATGAGAACGGCATGTGCCTGATCATCAAGAAAACAGAGTACCTCGAGTGCGGTGTGCAGAACCATCTCCGTCGACGGCCAACCCCTGAACAAGGTCACCCAATTCAAATATCTTGGGTCCCTCGTCACATCGGACTGCGAAACGCTCCCAGACGTCAGAGCAAGGATCAGTGCGGCATGGATGAAGTGGCAGCAGGTCACTGGAGTCCTGTTCGACAAGAGAATGCCCATCTACCTGAAGGCCAAAATCTACAAGTCGGTCGTGCGCCCGGTGGAACTCTACGGGTCAGAGTGCTGGCCAGCCACGACCAAGCATGAGCAGGCCCTTAACACCATGGAAATGAAGATGCTCAGGTGGCCTCTGGGTCTGACCCGACTGAATCAAGTCACGAACAAGGACTTTAGGAAAATGTGGGGCATGGCACCCATCATGGATAAGATGCGCGAATCAAGGCTCCGATGGTACGGCCATGTTGTCCGCAGCGAGGAGGAGTCAGTGTCCAGAAGGGCCCTGCGACTGGACCCGGGTGGCAGCAGGCCAAGAGGAAGGCCCAAAAAGCGGTGGATGAACTCCATCACACAGGACATGAAGACTGTCAACATCAGCCTCGATGATGAACTCGATCGAAAGAAATGGAGGAAGGCATGCCGAAAAGCGGACCCCGCACCAAGCGGGACATGAACCGCGAGGAGAGAAGAATCCGGTATATGAACAACTTACCAAAGCCAAATTTATGCAGAGTACTGAAAAAAAAGTCACAGTTTACTTTATTAAAGGCTTTTTCTGCGTTCCGAGATAGAATAATTGCTTTTTTTATTATATTTCTTTGTAAAGTTAATAAAGCTAATGAATCAGCGTGTATTATGCGATGATTGTCTCCTTTTTATAAAACCTGTTTGATCTGGATGGATGAGATTAGAAATAACCTTTTCCAGTCTTGCTGAGAGTACCGTACTTATAATTTTTAAATTTGTGTAAATTAGTGATATTGGACGATAACTCGAGCATAATGTTGAATCTTTATTTGATGTAAGTAATACTGAAATTAGCGCCGCATTCATTTGAGCTGGAATAGAGGACGTTCCTTTTATTTAGTTGACAATCTTTACAAACAGGGGGGAAATGGTTGGCCAGAGATGTTTATAAAATTCAGCAGGGAATCCATGTGTACCTGGCGATTTATTATTTGCCATTAAATTAAATGCCTTTCCAAATTCTTCTTCACTTAATGGTACTTCCTGAGAGTGCTGTTGGTCATTGTTTAACTTTGGGAAGGTAATACCATCAAGGAAGGTATCAATCTCAGATTGATTTGTAATTGTATTTGTAAAATATATAAGTCTTGTAATAATTTTCAAAGGGTTCATTTATAACTTTTGGATTTTGGGTATTGTTCTGTAATGAAACCTGTATAGTAGTTGTAGTATGTTTTTCTTTGTTTTGTTTTAATTGGTTTGCTAAAAATTTTTCCTGATTTGTCATTATGCTCAAACTGATTGTGTCAATGTCGTGAAAGCAAAAATTTTATTTTTTTGAGGGTTTTAATTTCGTTGATGGTTTTGAGAGTTTTTTCATTGGAATTTTCTGCGTTTGAGCCCTGGAGTTCCTTTAAATGTTGTCCTAGGTTATTTGTTTTTCTTGTTCCTTCTTTTTTCTTGTATACTGAATAGGATATGATTTCCCTCATCACTGATTTTGATGTTTCCCACAATAGTATTGTTACGGGGGGCCTGTGGAGGCGCACCAAAAAGGAGAAATAACGGACTCAAGTGCGGGGGTCTACACCAAACGACCCAAAGGAAAATAAAAACGTAGAAAAGAAATCCCGTCACTGAGCGGGGGGGCTACTGAAGGTGGCCCGTCACGGGATTCGAGACCAGAGACACAGTCTCCGGGGGCAGGAGAGCTACCGCTGCACCACGGATTCTGTGACCTGACAAAAGGAAATGATGGCAATAAGCCTACGGACAAACTAAGGAGTCGCTTCCTGGCGATCTCAAACAAAAACGGATTATATTCAATAAGGACAAATCCTTTCTCAAAAAGGAAAATGAAAGGGAAAGGAGAAAAGCGGGAATGAACCCGTCAGAACTCTGCACTGAAGTGAAGGAAAAAAGAAAGCACACACAGTACTCAGAGCGTGAGCGCGCGTTGTGTGTGTGCGTGGGAAAACTCTCTGTGCAGAGCTGACTCTGTGTGTATGGGGGAGGGAAGCACGGTGAGCACACGCCTGCTGCGTGCTGAATGTGACAGAGCTGGCCGTGTGTGTGTGTGCTTGTTACGCTCTGTGCGTGCACTGCGAGTGTGTGTGTGTGTAGCGAGCGACTGCGCATGTGCCCGGGGTTTTGGCGAGCCAGGCGCAATCGGCGCGTCTCTAGAACGCAAGGCACGCGTTTGAAAGCCCAAGGGAAGAAAGGCTATACTTGGCCCGGGGTGCAGTAAGCACCGGATAATGCCGGAGATGACAGGACCCGCGACGGGAGCTTACCAACGTCCCGAGGGAACGGGGAGAAGCGGAAGATGGCCGCGGGCGTCCCGGGCTGAAGAGAGAGACGGAGGTTAGTGGCGTTACCCCCAACTTTCCCTAACCTAACCGGCTAAGGCCCTAGCGATTACCTCAAGGCTTTTGCCTTTACCCACACCCGCCTCCTGTGCGACACGGGATTACCACTATCCTTAACCGTTTGTGAAAGGGTAACACCAGACAAGAACTCTCCAGAAAAATGTCGCGTGGATAGCGAGACAGTGCGCCGAAGGCCGGCATTAGGAAGCTCATTTTATAGGGGGCCGGCCGCGCGTTTTAGCGGTCCCGCGGCGACCCCTAGGGGCGGGAATGCGCCCCCTGATAAGTATGGGCAAAGTTTCTGGTAAGTCGTTGGTTTCTATAAAGGATGTCCACTCTTTGTTAAAGTAAATATTGAATTCTTTGTCTTTGATGAGTGATGTATTAAATCACCATCTGGCCTGGTTGTAGTTTTTTTGTATGTCAACTAAAATTAAAAGTAATTGAGGCATGATCAGAGCTTACTATTGGATGGATTGTTGATTTTCATATATGCAGTATAATGGAGTTGCTTGTGTGGAATAAGTCAATACGAGAGAATGAGTGATGAATTTGAGAGTGAGCACGCATTGAGTCCTCAGTCACGCATTGAATAATTTTAATTCTATTTTAATTCAAGTCCATCATACTGTCAGGGAACACAGTGACAGTTTAACATTTAATTCTTGAACGTTTTGTAATATAACTAAGAACACAAGCATGAAGAGAAACAGAATAGAATTGGCTCTGATAGAACATGGAAATATTTGAAATTGTATTTAGTTTTTCAGTCTTTGGATACTTTTATTGTTACCTTATCTACACCTGTAAGTAAAAGTAAATTGTGCAGAAAATAAACTTGTGTACTTTAACATACACATATGGAGATTTGAATTGTGATTTTATTTAGAATTTCTGTCGCAAAATAAATAGATTGAGTATTAGTAATGACAGATAAGTTTATCAAGGTATATTCAGAAAATTGGGAATTTACTGTTTCTTATGGATTTCTTGTTATCAGTGAACAATAAGATGAACTTTAACTTGTTAGAAGAGACCTAAAAAAGCCAATTATGAGATCTTAAATGTTTCTCATGTAAATAGTATCATAAGTCTTGGATGAGATGCAAATCAGTTTTCTGTGAGACAACTAAGTTTGATTTTAGATCTCAAATGTTTCTCATGTTTTTGCATGATTAGAAGAATCTGAGGTGAGACGAACTTAAGATGAACTTAAGAAGAATTTAAGAAATGATATTTTGAAAATTCAAGCGTTGTTTCTCAGGAGACAAATTTCAGAAATAGGAGAAAAAAGCTAAAATCTCATATTGATTTCAAACATGTCTTAATTTTGTCTAGGAGAAGTAAAGGAGGCAAACATAAGATCTTATTAAGAGAATTTCTTTCCTCTGGGAGGTAGCGAAGTTGTCCAAGTGGCAAGTACTCACAGAAGCTAAAAAATCCACAAGCAGTATCCCTAATACAACTTCATTGCAGTGTACCTTAGTTAATTTATTGAGTTTAGGCAAATGATGTTCAGACAAAATGTGTAGCTTTTTCTGTTATTAAAGGGTATGTTAAGATTCCCAAGGTTTAAGAAATTTGCCTCAGCACATCTGAAAATAATTAATTCAGTACAGTACTTAGACAGTGTGCATAATGTTAGCAGTACAGTAACATCTGAATCACCATGGGTCAGGAAAAGTTCAGCAGAGATTTACTTTATGTTAATGTGTCTGATTAAGTGTCTGGCATGTGAACATCTATATTGTAATATCACACCCAGGCTCACAACTTACAACCTCAACATAAAATGATTACACAATTATTAAATAAATTGTTATGACATTTCTATCACTCTCTTAATTCTCTCTTTCCTACCGTTAATCCTGCGTTAATGCAGGGTCCGATGTTGTCACGGTCAGAGTAAATTCAACCGGTGTGTTAGAGAAGTTAGAGAGAACGCTGACCACTGACGCGAGGATTGTGAGGATCTGGCAACCCAGACCAATTAGCATTTCGCACAGGACGCATGCTGTTTTGTAGCTTTTAGCAGTTTATTACCTTTTAACTATTTTAATTCCCGATCGCATCTGTATCGTATATAATTCTATATATAGTACTTTTTACAACATCTTAATCATTTTATTCTAGTACCGGCAGATTATATTTTTGGCCGCTAATCGTTATTTAGTAACTTTACAGGTATACCAGTACCTAGCCTTTGCAGTAATTAGCCATTAGCTAATTACCAGAGATGCGTCTTCTTTTGCAGTAGTGTGTGTTTTTATAACTTTTTTACAGCCTTTTCCCACCTTCTTTTTTTTCTGAGACTTAGTTTTTTGTGACGTTTTGTATTAACTTTCCATCAACACTATAATCAAGCATTGCATTGGACCATCGGCTGAACCATATCTTCACTCGGCATCGCACAGCACCACTCGAAGCTAAGTACATTTAATTCATTAATTGTACTAACATGGCTTCTGCTGCGCTTGTTCCCTGTGCCGAGTGTGGCATGTTCAGCTATTCTTCCTCCGTCATTAGTTTAAATTTTATTTGTTATAGGTGTAGGCTTGTAGCCAGTCTGACGGAGAAGATTGTAGTTTTAGAGCCGTGCATCCAGACATTAGAGAAGGCTAGCTCAGCTCCTAGCTTGGCAGATCTGGATGCCACAGGTGAAGTTAGTGCCCCCACCCCGGCAGATCCCTCGCAGCAGGGCAAGTGGGTGACGATTCGGCGATGTAGTCGTAAGGCTAGCCCACGAGAGCACCACTCTTTACCTGTTCATGTGTCCAGCAGGTTTACCCTCCTCAGTGATGCACCCACTGAGCAGCCTGTTGAAAGAGCTCTGGTCATAGGTGACTATTTTACGACACGTGAAATTAGCTACCCCTTTAGGAACACCAGCAGCTAGAGTTACATGTATCCCGGGAGCCAGAGTGCCGGACATTGTAACGAGTCTTAGTGAACTCGAGAGCCGCAGATTCTCTAGTTATTCATGTAGGGGCTAATGATATATGCCTTCGCCAGTCAGAGGATACTAAGGCTAATTTTGTAGAGGTGGTTAGAATGGCGACGGCGATGTCCGATGCAGTAGTGTGCTCTGGCCCCATCCCAATGCTGCGAGGTGACCAAGCTTACAGCAGATTATGGTCGCTGAACTGCTGGCTGTCCAAGTGGTGCTCTGAAAACAACGTTGGCTTTATAGACAATTGGACAGCCTTTGAGGGTAAGCCTGGCCTTTTAGGATCGGACGGTGTCCATCCCACTGTGGAGGGTGCTGCTCTCATGTCCTGCAACATTGCCCATAGTGTTATGGCCGGCTTGGTTAGGGGCTGACTATCTAGAGCAGGGCTACTAGCTTAACCAACTTTCTGCTGGTAGCCATGCACCGTCACCTAGAACTCATGGTATTGAAACTGTATCTGTTACTCGCATCTGTACTAAACATAAACGCTCTCAAAAAGTCTGTTTTAATAACCTCATTAATATAAACACAGATAGCTCCCATAGACATAACAACCTTAGACTAAAGCTAGGATTACTTAACATTAGATCACTTACAAACAAAGCAGTGATTGTAAATGAAATGATGGGGGGGGCGATAAGACAATTTTTGTTAGGTGTTACAACTAAATCCCATTACAAGGCTAATTCTTTTGAAATACTGATTGTTAATGCGACTGATCCATCGTTATGGAAGTCAAAACCACACTCTTTCCAGCTTATCACTATTTACCGCCCTCCTGGTCCCTATTCAGAAATTTGCTAACTTTCTTTCCTGCTTAGTACTGTCAACAGATAAGGCTTTAATTGTAGGTGATTTCAATATTCACTTTGACAATGAGCAGGATCCACTTAAAATTGCTTTCGAGTCCATAATACATGGGTATCACTCAGAATGTGATGGGACCAACCCACCGCTGTAATCATACTTTAGATCTAATATTAACATTTGGTATCAATATAGATAACCTTGATGTTTTCCCACAAAGTGATTGATTTCAGATCACTGTCTTTTAGTATTTGAGCTATCTCTAATAAATAAAATCCTTCTGCCTCGTTATCTCACCAAGCGCGCTATCACATCTGCTACTCCAGCAGCGTTTATTAAAAACCTACCTTGTATTAAAAACAACTTGAAATTGAATACACCTACGGAGATCAATCAACTTGAGTGTGTAAATGACCAATTAGAATGTGTGCTTCACTCAACCCTGGACACGTTTGCTCCTGCTAGGGTCAAACGCATTAGGGAAAAAAGGCTAGCACCATGGTATAATGACCACACCCATACCTTAAAGCAAAGAATACGGCATCTAGAGCGCAAGTGGAGACATAGTAAATTGGAGGTGTTTAAGATTCCTTGGAGGGACAGCATGGCAGAGTATAAGCATGCCCTTACTAAAGCTAAAGCTGCATACTTCTCCTCAATCATAGAGAAAAATAAGAATAATCTAAGATTTCTCTTTAATACAGTCTCCAAATTAACAAAATCCTCTTGATCTTGACTTGTGCATCTTTGCCTTAGACTAAGGGCAGAGCTGGGGGTTCGTAGTCAAAGAGCCTTATGGTGATCAGAGACGTTTGGTTGCTGTCTTCTGCCTTCCTTAGGGTTGCCGATGCCTCATGTGATCCCTCTTGGCTGTTACAGTTCTGTTCTTTCTAGCTATGCTGCTATAGCTAATGCTGCCGGGGTCTCATGCTACACATGGCATCTGTGATTGTTAATAGACACTGTGCTCTTAATCAATAACTAATTACATTTTCTATTTTCTCTCCGAGCTGTGTTCCGGTACCAGTTCCAGCCCCACTCATGATGTTCATCCACTGCAGCTTCACTCAAGCTGCTTCCGTCATCAGCTCCAGCCCCATCATACACAGGCCACTTAATGCCGATGTGCATATTTCACATTCTATTTGAACTATGACTCCATGACTTTAGTTTCATTCTTAGATTTATCATTTACGCCACCCAAGGAGGTGGAGTCCCTTGTTGAGTCTTGGTCCTCCCAAGGTTTCTTCCTCATGCCACTGTCACCCTAGGCTTGCTCAATTTGGTATTGGAGGTAGATATTAGGAGATAATCTAAACTTGTAAAGTTGCTTTGAGCCAATGCTCCATTGTAAAAAGCGCTATGTAAATAAATCTGACTTGACTGGACTTGAGGGTGACCCCCACCCCCACTAGGCCAATTCAGAGTAACAACTTAACCTAATGCATGTTTCTGGAATGTGGGAGGAAACCAGAGCACCCTGAGATAACCTACGCAGACACTGGGAGGACATGTAAACATGACATATATTCTCTTAAATACAATGATAAAATGACTGACTGCATGTTTGAGCTTTTTAATATAATATACAGTAACTCACATTTTCAGAAAGCAACAGTATAAGCCGTGGTACAACAGTGGACATCTCATATATGATTAAAGGTTGTAAATAAAATAATTTCAACTGTTGACATCCTCCCAATGATAGAGAATAAATACAGTTTAAAGCATTATTCTTACAGACCTTTTGTAGTAAGAGCAGCTCTGTGAAAGAGCACCATGCATGTAGTTTGAAAACAATTATCTGTAATGTTAATCAGTAGTAGAGCAGGTGTAGCTAACATCATAAATAGTGGTAAAACAGACAACCTTAAGTTCAATAATACAGTGAAAATGCTTTCTTGGTGTAGTTTGTTGAATGAGCACTCAAATATTCAAAACTTCAAGCTTATTGTCTCTTTCAGGCACAAACACATCCATAAGTTTTCTTGTGACTTTGGGGTAAAAATAATCATGCCTTTTTATTTACTGTAAGGCACAAGAAAACGATGTACAAGGCTATGTATGTACAAAGTAAGCTGACTCAAATGCAGAACAATGTCATGTGCAAAAACAGAGACAACAAAAGGCAATTAGAAAAAAAATAAAATACAGTAAATATACCATTTCCAGAACACCAAAAGTCAGTTTGAACATCACAGTATGTAAAATCCACTTCATTCCCTGCTTTCTCTCTTTCCAGGGTTACACATTTCTTTAAGCCATTTCTTGTTGATTAGCTCCGTATGATACATTATACACGTGGGTGGGGTTTTTGCTGGACTAACACACCTGTCTCAGGATGTACCCCAGCGTTCTTGTTCTATACTTATTTAAAACTTAGTGATGTTATTTAAGCTATCAGACAAGATGATATTTTTGTAGAAGTTGTCAGAGCGAACCGAACAGTAGCCTTTCACCTTGTCCAGAACTTGGTGAACAGGCAGAATGGAGGAGGTGGATGCATCAGTATCAGAAGGGCTGCACTTCAGGGCAGTCTGGTTTAAGTAACTTTTACCTACAAGCCAAGCCAAGCCAAAGTGGAAAATGTAAATCTCATTTACCAAGATTAATACACACAGGTGCTGAATGAAATAACTGGCACAAGTATTATTATCCCTGTAGAAGTACTGTTATGTGATGTGGTTTTCAGTGAAAGGTAATTCATAAAATTACTTAGCCTACATCAATGTCCAATGCAACAGAGAACAAAACCACTGGTGTTTGAATAGGTACTGTTCACTGTGCTTTCCTTTTACGCAACTTTAATAGTAACATAAACATCAGACTGTTTGTCCCTGTCTGTCTGTATCTCTCTTCTTTCACATCTGTTTTAGTCATGTGACATGTAATGCACCAGCCATATTAACGACTATTTCTTGCTGTGTGTCAGTGAGAGAGCAATGCCAGGATGAAAAATCAAAAATTCTAAAAAGGAAGCTTCAAACCATATGAAGTGAAGGTTGCATGGTGTGTTTAGAGAACCCTGCAATGGACTGGGACCCTACCCAGGTTGTACCTCTGCCTGCACCCAATGAATTCCGACATAAGCTCTGGACCCTCTCACAATTAAATACTGCTATATAAATGCAGTATCATTACTATTAGTATTAAATCATAAAATTACTGGTATGACAGATGGCTGTAACATTCACAAAAATGTTAGCTAATGGGTAATCTTTAGCACACTTTTAGCACACGTTTAATCTTTTTGTTATCTGTTAACCATTTTAATGCCAGAGGAAAAGTTAGGTATTTTTTCTAGAGCTTGACTGTAGTTGAATCAACTTAGTCTTAGTAGGTGAAAGGTGTGAGTCACAAGGTGAATAAACATCGATTCAAACTAACTTGTTCTGTTTTACCTTGGAGAGATCCATCACACTAGTGGTGCAAATGATCTATACCACAAACAAAGTATATAGAAAATATATAACACTAGAAAGTCTGGGAAGGCAATAACACAGAAAAACTGCACAACTAATACCTACTAGGTCATTAAAAATGGACTTGCTACAAAGAAATCACAGCAGATCCTAGAACTCAGTTAAAGAGTGGAAAGGCCACCTTTAGCCACTATAGCCCAAAGCTCTGGAACTGTCTTCCCAAGGAGCTCCGAACCATTTCTTCACTGAGCACCTTTAAAAAGGGCCTTAAACCATTTACCACGATAAACACAGCGGAGATCTTCTCTGAACTCTGAGCTTCTCTGAGCAATAGCTATTGTGAATCTGAATCACTGTGTACTGAATCGAGAATCGTGAGTAATGAATTTTGAACCGAGTTTTGAATGAAACGAGTTGCGCAGCATTTCAGACTCAAGTTTAAGCAAGTGTGCCGAGTACCGAGCAATCGACGAGAGCTGAGACAAATCTTTCTAGTCAAAATGCATCGAAAACCAAATTCGATGAGTTCCAAGGTGACTAAGAACCAAGAAACCACTGTATTTTATTGTTTTAGCTCAATCTTTGTCTTTTTACTTGTTAAAATACCCTCTAGATCAGCATTCTCTGAAACAACCTTTACGCTGATGAGGTTAGGTACTCTTGATTCTAGTTGTTTTAGTTTTTGCAGGGATCCATGCACTCTGTTTTAATACGTGACCCCACATCGTATTCTTGCGTCAGAACTTCTGTATGCTATACACTAAATGTTATTATTATCATTATTATAGGTATAACCTTAAAATGGGCAGTGTTCTAAAATTCTACAATTTACTCAGTGTTCTTGCCTACAATACTAAATGTGCCAAAATGTTTCTACTACTTTAGGCAATTACCACAGTGTAATTCTGTAGACATATGCACTGGACCTTACCTGAACTGCTGCATCGCTTTGCGAAAGGGTTCAGTGTAGCCTTTGCCTTCGATGTCCAGTGCTGTGCTGTGGTGGAGCCAAACGAGCTGGAGGACAGAGACTTTCCAAGATTGTCTGAGCTCACTTTTTTGGTGTTGTTTGTGGCAGTCTTGCTCCAGTCTGCAACAGTTGGTTAAGTGTTATCAACACAGGCAATGCACAGAATCTTGGAAAGATTATTCTATCAGTAGTGTGCAGTCTGTCCCTTCTAACCCTTCAGAGAAGGGATAATAAACATATATATGTTAAACATTATATAAATATTTATTTCATGAACAAAGTAAAATCAAAAACATCAACCAATTTAAAATACTACTCTGACTTCTGTCTACATGCCTGCATGCCACTTCTGATGATACTTTGAAGAGTTTGCTAATGTGAGTCTAATAACAAAAGGACATGATATCTGACCAATCAGATTTAAGATTTTTATTACAGGGGCTGGCCCATAGCTACCTAACCCCTTCTCTGCATACTGAAGATGGTGCTACACAGTCGTTATACATAAAAAAGTCACAAATGGCAACTTGCAAGGACACTTATAATTCAGCAAGGTCAGCCAAGTCTACCTACAAAGTAATAGCTAATTTTCTGGCAAAGGAATGGAGAATGGACTTTATCTTCAAAGGACTAGTGAGTTTGGTGATTATTTAATGTTTTGGCTGCCCTGGCATAGCCTACTGTGTACATGAATGATCCTACTTTGTTGAATGATGCCTGGAGACAGAGGGTTAGCAGAGGGGGCACCCACTGTATGCATTTCACGCCACTGATATTTATAAATGTATAAAGGGGGAAATATATAAACATAGAAATAGACATACATTGTTTTTAATGAAACCACGTGTCACAGTTATTAACATCCCAAGAATATTCCTTTAATATTCGGCTGTTTTAAAATTCACACATGCTCAATCATTCATAACTTATTTTTACCAGGACATAAATATGTGGTTCGATGCCAGATCTCCCCTTCATCTCATCCCAATAGATTTTCAATGTAGTTTAGAGCAGGGGACAGGTATGACATGTCACAAATCATGATTCTGTGGATTTTCAACCAATTAGAGCATCATTTAGATCATGACCCTGCTGGAAACCAGTTGAAGCTTACTGGCAAAGGAACAATGCCATGTATTCTAACAGAGTTATCAGGCCCCTTGGATGAAAAAACAGTCTCACAGCATCACCAGTCCTCCACCAATTATCCTACCAAATCTACATTTTCCAGGACAATACAGGACAGACAAGGGTAATTTTATATTTCCTTAGAATAAAATTACTTCATAATTTACTTCAGTCATGACAGATCAGTGTGAGGTTAAGTTAATTAACCACATTTGTTACACTCTTACTCATCTTTACCTACGGATAACTATGAACTGTATTCATCATCATATAGTTTATGAATATATGATGCAGTATGACAAATGAATGTCTTCACCATAAATACAACACATATACCTGTGATTTACAAACCAGTTTCCATACTAAATGTCTATATAATAAATAAAAAAATATTATTTCAGTGTCGTACATTGGGTAACACTTTACTTGTTGAGGGGCACAACATCATGAACTCAAGAAGTAATGCTTTAGTAATGCTTAACATTGATGTTCTACCGTAATTACTACATGGATTCATATATTGGTCCTGCATGAAGGTGTGACTTGTGAGTAGGAATTAATGATTACTCACTCATGAAATACTGCAAGAATGAATGCTATTTCATGTACCCTTATAGTAAAGTGTTACTATACATTAAATTGAATTACTAAATTACAAATTACTCCTGCCATAACAATACATGCAAGGTTTTGTTTCCCAAAAATTGCATAAAAAAGAAAAAAATATTACCTGAATTATCTGACAAACGGAACTTTCCACAGCATAAGAATCTTCTCCACTGCTTCTGCACATTTTCTTTTAGAGCACAATGGTATACAAATATGAAAAACCCTATGAACAAGATTTGGGAAAAATATAAGTATGTATGGACTGGCTGATTTTGTATGATCAACTGCTTACATTTGGAATCAGAAAGACATACAGGTATGTGGCATTTCACGTCTGTATGGTCAAAGTTCACTCACTTTAACAGCTGAGGTCTAAAAAATTATAATACATTATAATAGGAAATAAAAATCTGTCTTTTAACTTTGCACGCTGTGGCCAAAAACAGCAAGCAGTAAATGGCATTCATAAGCATATGTACCTGTATTAGTGTAAACAGAACTCCCTTCGCCAACTTCCTGTATATTCTCTCTAACCTATTACTATAGAATCTTGTTCACATTCACTGATTGAGTCTCATCTGGCTGATATTCCGTGTTGTTCGTAATAATGTCTATCAATATTTGGCTTCTGTTGAATTACAATGGTGTGTGGGATTTTCTATATTTCTGCATAAATATGACCTAAAACATCATCAGATTTTCACACAAGTCCTAAAAGTAGATAAAGAGAATCCAGTTAAACTAATGAGACAAAAATATTATACTTGGTCATTTATTTATTGAGGAAATGACCGAATATTACATATTGGTATTGGTCTTTGGCAGAACAGCTTGTGTGCTTAGGGTCATTGTTCTTGCTGCATGACCCACCTTCTCTTGAGATTCAGTTCATGGACAGATGTCCTGACATTTTCCTTTAGAATTCTCTGATATCATTCAAAATTCATTGTTCCATCAATGATGGCAAGCCGTCCTGGCCCAGATGCAGCAAAACAAGCCCAAACCATGATACTACCACCAGCATGTATCACCTTATTAGGATGAGGTTATTATGCTGGAATGCAGTGTTTTCCTTTCTCCAAACATAACGCTTTTCTTTTAAACCAAACATTAACATTAGTCAATGAGAGAGAGGCCTTCAGTTGCTTGGAAGTTACCCTGAGGTCCTTTGTGACCTCGCCAACTATTACACGCCTTGCTCTTGGAGTGATCTTTGTTGGTCAGCCACTCCTGTTGGTCGACTACTCCTCCCTAACAATGGTCTTCAATTTCCTCCATTTGTACACCATCTGTCTGACTGTGGACTGGTGGAGTCCAAACTCTTTAGGGATGGCTTTGTAAACTTTTCCAGCCTGATGGGCATCAACAACTCTTTTTCTGAGGTCCTCAGAAATCTCCTTTCTTCGTGCCATGATACACTTCCACAAAAGTGTTCTGAAGAGCAGACTTTGATAGATCCCTGTTCTTGAAATGAAACAGGGTGCCCACTCACACCTGATTGTCATCCCATTGATGGAAAACACCTGACTCTAATTTCACCTTCAAATTAACTGCTCATCCTAGAGGTTCACATACTTTTGCCACTCACTAATATGTAATATTGGATCATTTTCTTCAATAAATAGATAAATGACCCAGTATAATATTTTTGTCTCATTTGTTTAACTGGGTTCTCTGTATCTGCTTTTAGGACTTGTGTGAAAATCTGATGATGTTTTAGGTCATATTTATGATGAAATATATAAAACTTTCAAAAAACTGTCAGAAACTTTCAAGCACCACCGTAAAGTATCAGGTCCATCATACCATTCTCTCAAGTGTTACGGCTTTTCCCCAGACAGAGTCATAACAGTACATTACCTAATTACCTACATTACCAGTACATTTTCTCTAATTAGTGTTAACTTCCATAAATTATTAATGATGTATATAATTATCATTGCTTAAAAATGATTTAATTTATTATTCACATCTGATCACAAAGCTATTTTCAGCAGAACTTATTCCAGTGACCTAATGACTATACTAATTAAGGATTAGAGAAACCTCTGTAATTGTGTTACAGGAATCATCAGTTTCAAATAAAAGGTTATACAGTCAAACTCTTGCTGTACAAAAATCTGAATTCAAGCTATAATGTATGCGATTGTCTAATAAACTTACCTGCTCTCCAAACTGTTCCACTTATAACAAACAGCAATCCAAAAACTTGATTTAAAAAAAATTGATTTTCAAAAACATTCTCAGCAACATCCTTAAATGCCTTCCATCCTATTTTCTCTGCCTTCACTAGCAGATCTTTTGTCATTAATAAGCTGTCTGCTTTGTGGACCAACAAAATACCTTTATTAATCTTGGCATCTGTTATTCTTGAAACATCTGCCTCAAATTGTGAAATCCACTATCTTTGTTCATAGTTTTCACAAAATATTTCATCAATATGAGTTATATTTGAAAAGGATGAAGAAACACCTTTGTTGGGTTGACAAGTGATTTATGGGCTACACTTTTCTGCCTTGGAATGAAATCCTACGGAGTGGTCATTTTAATGCAACATGATGCTTTAGCAAATGCCATCCCATTCACAAAGGAAACAACAGTGTACAAGGTGCCTATAAAGTCCCAATTTAATATATTCAGTACTCACCAACCAATGTACATGAGAGGCTGTTTTCAGATTTTTATGAAGCACAAGGAGCCCAGATTCTATCAACATTTCATTACATTGATTAAATGTGAGCCCCGTGGGTGATGCAACAATTATTGATGCGGTAATTAACAATGTTAAAGTGGGACTTACTTCATACACACCCTGTATATCTGTATATTTGTATACCTACAAGAACAATTCCATTATGTTGTAGGTTTACTTTGTGTACTTCTGAGTCAAGTTCTCAGGCTGATATATTGCACAACAGATGTAAGGAGCCCATGGTCACGAACTGTACATCTGAAGTAGAACTCATAGGCTTTCTTAATAAGTGCAGTGGTGGTGGATCTTTGTGCCTTAAGGTTATAGTCACCACAGATTACTAGTATTAAATCTTCCTCAAGACAGTAAATCCTATTGTTAAGTTTACTTATTATACTATTGCCTAAAAAACCTTTGCCATCATGAGTCCAAACATCATCTTTAAATGTGACCATCTTTTATAGCCTATATACCAGCATCTAACCTGAACAGCCTATTTTTTTTTCTGTCATTTATAACCAGTCATACTGATCAACTAGTGGCCTGCAATCCATGTTTATAGAATCCAAATTTAAGTACTTTTCCTTTGTGATGAATCTATAGTGAGTAAACTAAATTGTATTCTTCTATGCCCAGTGATGTTTATCATTTAAAAATAGTTAACAAGAGCCCACACATGCGACCCAAGACTTGAATGTCCAAAGGGTTTGTAACTGCCAAAAGCAACACAATAATATTTAACACAGGACCACGACATGGCATGACATGACAGTGACTAAACCTTCTATAATTTTTACAAATGTCCTATAAACCTTGTCATCCTCAGAACAAAATGCTTGGATGTCGGCTTTACTTTTTAAGTTCTTAAGAGAGGCTATAACATGAACTCATTCTGATCATTTTTAGTATTTTGTTCATTTTGACCTAGACAGACAAAATAACAAGATGTACTAGTGACTGTATTATAGTCAACCCACCTTGGAGGGAGTTTAAAATGGAGAAGAGGTACATGAACACCAAGTTGATTGGACCCCAGGCGAAGAAAGCAAAGCCCCAAGTCATGCCAAGCAGGAATGTAAGACTTATCACACTACGCAGGTTACGCAGCACCTCTTCCTGAAATGTGCGGTTGCTGCGCTTGCCATTTCTGCCACAGATCTGCATCATGACCACTATGAACATGGCCACATTCATAAGGAAGATGATGGAGAAGTATACCACACAAGTCACGTAAAAGACCACCTTGCTTCGTATCCAGCAGCTTAAGAGAAAAGAGAAATGCAAAAAAATGAAAACTGGGATCAGTCTGAACAAAAACTTTAAATGCAGTTATCCTGGTCAAGCTTACAATTCAGATAGCCCATGGCCGCCTTCTCCTTTCCCATAGTACTCCTTCCCATAAGAATCGCTGTCCACAGCTACCACAATGGATACAATCACAGCTGGAAGTCCTACACAAGCAATTATCAATGATAAATATTCTGCAGTATAAGCTGAAAGTAAAACTGCAACTAAAAGCCTAAAAGATTTAAATAACATTGCGATAAATAGAACTTTACATACGCATAGTTTTCTTTTTGTGTCATTAACAAGAGATCAACAGAGGCGTTAGCAAAGCAAGTGACAAATGAAATATATTATATTATTAATGTATTATTACGAGTCACGCTGATCCAGCCTTCTGATGCTAGTGGGCAGTATTGACCCACGTTTCGGCCGGGGAATGCTTAGTATGACCGCGCATGCGTCAGCGCTCGTTTGGCGCCGTGTACGCGATTGGCAATACCTGTTGGCCGGGCTATTTATGTGCAGTTTGAGCCCAGACATTCTCACCTTATATAGGCCTCACATATAGCCCTTATATAGCCCTTATGCGTGCTCGTGGTTTTTGTTGGTTCTTTGCGCGTTAGGGAGACTGGTAGACCTATCGCGTTTAGGCGATAGGCCATGTAGAGTCCAGAAGGCTCGAGGTTCGATATGGTTTAGCAGCTAGGCAAGGGTCAGCAGCTCCATGGTTATCAGCGCTTCCTCTTAAACCATTGATTAAAAAAGCCAATCTTGACCCTTGTGTGATATCTAATTATAGACCAATTTCAAATCTACCGTTTCTCTCCAAAATCTTAGAAAAAGCTGTCTATCAGCAGCTCTGCAGTTACCTCCAAAGGAATGGTATTTATGAAACATTTCAGTCTGGCTTCAGACCCCATCATAGTTCTGAAACAGCATTAATTAGGGAACTAAATGATTTATTAATGTGCTCAGAAAATGGATGTTTCTTTTCTTGTTCTGTTAGATTTAAGTGCAGCATTTGACACTATAGATCATGATGTTTTACTAAACAGACTAGAAAATACTGTAGGTGTTAAGGGGTTGGCACTTTCTTGGCTTAAATCCTACTTGAACGAACGGTACCAGTTTGTTCATGTAATTAATCTATATGCAATCTATAAAAATAATGGTGTGCCTCAGGGGTCAGTGCTTGGCACGGTTTTATTCTCTCTGTACATGCTGCCACTAGGCTCAGTTATTTATAAACATGGCATTAGTTTTCACTGCTATGCTGATGATACACAGCTGTACATATCAGCCAAATCAAATGATTAACAATCAACAAAATTGAGGATTGTGTAAAGGAAATAAAAGATTGGATGTCATTTAATTTTCTCTTACTTAACTCAGATAAAACTGAGGTTCTATTAGTGGGACCCAAGGCTGTGAGAGACAGGTTGGCTACATCTATCCTAAATCTAGATGGCTGTTCATTATTGCCCAGTCCATCTGTAAAAAACTTAGGTGTCACATTTGATTCAGATCTCTCCTTTGATCGGCACATTAGCAACATTACTGTAATTGCTTTCTTTCAATTACGTAATATCGCTAAACTTTATAATGTAATAACAATTCCGCATTGATTACAAAATACTTCTTATAACAAATAAAGCTCTACATGGCCTGGCCCCACATTATCTACTTTTATTCTATATTCTCATACGTGGCCCCCCAACTATGGAATGAACTACCCACTTTAGTTCAATACTCAGACACTCTCCAAATTTTTTTAGTCTAGGCTAAAATTTACACAGGTTTTTGACTAGATTTAGACCGGGACGCATGGCTTGGGTCGCTGGGGCCGAAGTCTGGAGTCATGTCTGGCCTGCCTGCCTTGTCTGTTAGCTGGGAGTGTCTAGTGGGCGGTCTGGCTGAACTGGGCTTCAGTCCTGTTAATCTTGACTTGTGCATCCTTGCCTTAGACTAAGGGCAGAGCTGGGGGTTCACAGTCAAATAATCTTATGGTGAACAGAGACGTTGGGTTGCCGATGTCTCATGTGATCCCTCGTGGCTGTGATAATTTCCAGTTCTCCTCTTTCTAGCTATGCTGCTATAACTAATGCTGCCGGGGTCTCATGTTACACATGGCATCAGTGATTGTTAATAGACAATGTGCTCTCAATCAATATCTAATTACATTTCCTGTTTTCTGTCTGAGCTGTGTTCAAGTCCCACACATGATGTTCTTCTGCTTCAGCTTCACTCAGGATGTTTCTTCATCGGCTCCAGTCTCACCATGCCAGGGCTGCACCAGTGGTCACATCTTCGGGGATTGTAGAGAAATCCCAGAGGCATCATTTTCATTTATTTACATTTTGGTTCACCCTTCCATCTGGAGCTAACTGCAATTGGATCCTAAAACCCTTTTTACTTTTGTTTTCAGGGTTTGCCCAGCTTTTATTATGGCGAACCGTAACAGAAAGATACAACCAGTAATTGGACCCAGCGTTAGCTCCTGGACCTCAAGTATGGAGGTCCCCAGTCACCGCAGAAGGTCTCAGCATCTAGCGGGTCCCGAATAGCTCTTGGGGTCCATCCATTAACTTTGGCCAAGTTATGGATCCGGTTTGGTATCTTGACTCTGCAGAGCTGCCCAGTCCCTGCTGCCGTAGGCGGCGGCCCCTGTCCAGGTTCATCCTGGGGTTGTTGGTTCCCCCTAATCCTGAGGGGACCAACTTTTAACCACCCTATACATTCCAACTGCCCCAAGATGGAGGGTTTTCACCAACATGGGCGACGGCAAACCGCCAGCTCCCTGGGCGGGATTCTCTTGCCCTCTGGTGAGCTCAAACTCTACTCACCAGCTCGGCCAGATGAACCCCTCAATATTTTTAACCCAGTCGAGCAGATTCCTATGCCTTGGTGGGATTTGCCGACCACCTTACCTGGGTCGTCTGTGGTTTTTAACTCCGTAGCTGAGCCATTAGCGCCACCTAGCTCTGTACCTGAGCCGTTAGCGCTGACTAGCTCCGTCCCTGAGAAATTTGAGCCACCTACAGTCGTATGAAAAAGTTTGGGCACCCCTGATAATTTTCATGATTTTAGTTTATAAATCATTGGTTGTTCAGATCAGCAACTTGAGTTAAATATATCATATAGCAGATGAACATAGTGATATTTGAGAAGTGAAATGAAGTTTATAGGATTTACAGAAAGTGTGCAGTAATTATTCAAAACAAAATTAGGGCAGGTGCATAAAATTTGGGAACCCCAACAGAAAAATGAACATCAATATTTAGTAGATCCTCCTTTTTGTAGAAATAACAGCCACTAAACGCTTCCTACAGCTTCCAGTCTGGATTCTGGTTGAAGGTGCTTTGGGACCATTCTTCTTTAGAAACATCTCCAGTTCAGTCAGGTTTTGATGGTTTCCGAGCATGGACAGCCCACATTTTCATAAATATTCATGTCTGGGGACTGAGATGGCCATTCCAGAACGTTGTACTGGTTCCTCCTGCATGAATGCCTTTAGTAGATTTTTGAGCAGGGTTTGGGGTCGTTGGCCTCGGTGCAACTTTGTCACGGATTCTTGAACATTGTTCTTCAAGAATCTGGAGATATTACCTGGAATCCAATGCGAGCCTCAACTTTAACAATTCCTAGTACCTGCACTGGCCACACAGTCCCACAGCATGATGGAACCGCCACCAAATTTTTACTGTGGGTAGCAAGTGTTTTTGTCTTGGGATGCTGTGTTTCTTTTTTTTTTTTTCCGCTCCTTGTTATGGGGTCCAAATAACTCAATTTTAGTTTCATCAGTACACAGCACTTTATTTTCCAAATGAAGCTGGATTGTCCAAATGTGCTGTAAGCACACCTCAAGTGACTCTGTTTTTTGTGGCGTGTAAATGCCCCTCTTCCTGGCGTGTCTGCAGAAAAGGCTTCTTCTGCATACTCTCCCATACAGCCTCTCCTTTGTGCAAAGTGCGCTGTTATAGTTGAACGATGAACAGTGACACCATCTGCAGCAAGATGATGAGGTTGTAGGTCTTTGGAGGTGGTCTGTGGCTTGACTATGACCCTGTTCTCCACCATCCTTCGCTCTCTGCCTATCTGAGATTTTTCTTGGTCTGCCACTTCCCGGGAGTTCCTTATCTAGAACTGTGCCTGTGGTCTTCCATTGCCTCACTATGTTCCTCACAGTGGAAACTGGACAGCCTGCACACAATCTCTGAGAGAGCTTTTCCCTTTCCCTGAACCATGATGTTGAACAACCTTTGTTTTCAGGCCATTTGAGAGTTGTTTTGAGGCTCCCATGTTGCCACTCTTCAGAGAAGATGCAAAGAGGAGAAAAACTTCCATTTGGCCACCTTAACACTTTCTCATATTTGGATTCACTTGTGTATGTAGATCAAGGGTCAATGAGTTTACAAAACAAATTTTGTGTTCCAATAATTAATGCTAAAGGTATTCAAATGCAAGGGTTCCCAAATTTATGCACCTGCCTAATTTTGTTTGAATAATTACTGCACACTTTCTGTAAAACCATAAAACTTAATTTCACTTCTCAAATATCACGGTGTTCATCTGCTATATGATATATTTACCTGAAATTGCTGAGCTGGACAACCAATGATTTATAAAGAAAAATCATGAAAATTATCAGGGGTGCCCAAACTTTTTCATACCACTGTAGCTCCGTACCTGAGCATGCCGCGCCTCTTAGCTCCGTACCTGAGCTGCTAGTGTCGCCCTGCTCCGTACCTGAGCATGCCGTGCCTCTTAGCTCCGTAACTAGGCTGTTAGCACCACCTAGCTCCATACCTGAGCACGCCGCACCTCTTAGCTCCGTACCCGAGCAGTTAGCCCTGCCTGTCTCCGTAGCTGAGCCCTGCGGCTATCAGCTTCCTCACACTTCCTCTACTTCATTCTTCGTTCTCACGGATCCAGTAGCCCCCTCCTCTCTGCAATTGGGGAATTGGTTTCAATCACGTCCTCGAGGGATGCTAAGCTGCGTCCAGTCTCATCACTCATGTTTTAGCATCCATTTCATGCTCCATTTCAAGCTCTGCCTGGACAGAGGATCGTGAATCACCTCGCACATGCACGGCACCTCACGCTCCGCTGTACAAAGTACCATACTGTCTCTCGCAGCCTTCGGAGATTGTAGAGAAATCCCTGAGGCATTTCTCACAGCATGCCACACCCTCTCTCTCTCATTACGTCTGCACACATGCAGCCTTTGAGAGAGAGAGAGAGAGAGAGAGAGAGATAGAGAGAGAGAGAGCACAAGTCTAGTGCTGCAGATAATTCTTTTCCTTTTTCCCCCCATTTAATTTTCCCATTAATACCACATTCCTGCTTTGAGTTCATCCCAGAACAGCTCTTTTTTGTGCCCTTAAAGGTTCCCTTTTCACTTTCAGTTTCTGTGGCTGAGTGGCCAACAGTGTTAAGCACGTATGCCCTCACGTCACAGCCCAAGGTTTTCTGCTAATTCAATTCCTTTTCATTTATTTACATTTTGGTTGACCCCTTCCATCTGGAATATTACTTTTGTTTTCACAGTTCATCCAGTTTTTATTATGGCGAACCGTAACATATATACTTTATTATTATTAACATTAGAGTCGTGCAGTCAGGAAAGGTTGAAGCAGTGCCTCACCTGTTACATTCCAATAAAAAAAAAAAATTTAATGAAATGATTCTGATAATTTTTATTGTCAAAATTGCTGATTTGGGGAGTTTAATTTGGGGACTTTGATTTGGGGCTTTAATTCCCGGCAAGGCACAATGAACCTTGGATTGTGCAATCCAATTAAAACTGAACTGAGCAGGGGAATAAGCACGTGCCTGTGACATGTGTGAATATCACCAATATGCTGTTTGCAGACCTCTTATTTGCATGTCATCACCATCACGTGTAAAATATATTTAGGCTTGTTGCTATCAATAAAACTCCAATTAAAAATGAGAGGCAGCCATTACCTCTGCAGCAATAATGAGAGCATACTGATGACATGCTCATTGTTGAATGAGTGAATATCTGAACTTTACTGATAACAAGGGCCATCGCGGGCACAGATGCAAGTCAGAACCGTTTGAAATTGTAAAACGTTCTTCCTTGGTCCACCCCACATTTTTCACCAGGTGATAATGAAAATCAGGCTTAGATCCTATACACAGACCACACTGAAAACCAGGGGAAAAAAACATGACTCAAATAGGCTATATGTGCGTTAAAAATGAAATATTAAATAGGAAAACAACATTGCCTATTCAAACTAAGTTATAGAGAATTTAATAATTTTATTTCTTTGAGGCTCATATGTGTGTAAATCTGTCCAGTGCTTCACCTGCCCTTGACATCACTGCATGCCACTGATTAATATATTATAAAGCCTATTATAATATACAATATGTCAAATTGTATTTGTTGGTACATTGTGGAAAACATACAAAACATAACTGAATGCACACCAGAAATAAAAATTTACAAGATGATTTGTGGAGGCAGAGGTTTTGTTTAGCTTACTGGGGTTTGCACTGCAGACTGTGTTGTGGATTTGTGATGAATGCAAGAGCTGGTTGATCATCTGAGTATCATTTACTTAAAGCATGTTTATTGTGTATTTGCTATTTCTATTTTACAATTGGAGGGCTGGGAATGAAGGATGAAACTCAAAAGCTTTTCTTCCTAAACAAATGTCACGGATCACCCCAGACCTCCGCCTGCTGCACCCCTCCTCGCAGCTGGGGGTGATTTGGACCCCGTCTTTGCAGACAGCGGAGCACCAGAAGAGGAAACTACAGTGGTGCTTGAAAGTTTGTGAACCCTTTAGAATTTTTTATATTTCTGCATAAATATGACCTAAAACATCATCAGATTTTCACACAAGTCCTAAAAGTAGATGATGAGAACCCAGTTAAACAAATGAGACAAAAATATTAAACTTGGTCATTTATTTATTGAGGAAAATGATCCAATATTACATATTAGTGAGTGGCAAAAGTATGTGAACTTTTCAATGAGGCGTTTTCAATCAATGGGATGACAATCGGGTGTGAGTGGGCACCCTGTTTTATTTAAAGAACAGGGATCTATCAAAGACTGCTCTTCACAACACTTGGTAGAAGTGTATCATGTCACGAACAAAGGAGATTTCTGAGGGCCTCAGAAAAAGAGTTGTTGATGCTTATCAGGCTGGAAAACTATCTCTAAAGAGTTTGGACTCCACCAACCCACAGTCTGACAGATTGTGTACAAATGGTGGAAATTCAAGACCATTGTTACTCTCCCCAGGAGTGGTCGACCAACATAAATCACTCTAAGAGCAAGTCGTGTAATAAATGGCGAGGTCACAAAGGGTAACTTCTAAACAACTGAACGCCCCTCTCACATTGGCTAATGTTAATGTTCAAGAATCCACTATCAGAAGAACACTGAGCAACAATGGTGTGCATGGCAGGGCTGCAAGGAGAAAGCCACTGCTCTCCAAAAAAAGAACATTCCTACTCGTCTGCAGGTTGCTAAAGATCAAGTGGACAAGCCGGAAGGCTATTCTAAGAATGTTTTGTGGATGGATGAGACCAAAATAGATTTTTTGGTTTAAAAGAAACACCGCATTTCAGCATAAGAACCTTATCCCATCTGTGAAACATGGTGGTGGTAGTATCATGGTTCTGGCCTGGTTTGCTGCATCTGGGCCAGGACGGCTTGCCAACATTGATGAAACAATGAATTCTGAATTATAGCAGAGAATTCTAAAGGAAAATGTCTGTCCATGAACTGAATCTCAAGAGAAGGTGGGTCATGCAGCAAGACAACAACCCTAAGCACACAAGTCGTTCTATCAAAGAATGGTTAAAAAAGAATAAAGTTCATGTTTTGGAATGGCCAAGTCAAAGTTCTGATCTTAATCCAATCGAAATGTTGTGGAAGGACCTGAAGCGAGCAGCTAATGTGAGGAAACCCACCAACATCCCAGAGCTGAAGCTGTTCTGCTGATGCTGATACTGATACTGATAGCAAAGGTTCACATACTGTTGCCACTCACTAATATGTAATATTGGATCATTTTCCTCATTAAATAAATGACCAAGTATAATATGTTTGTCTCATTTGTTTGACTGGGTTCTCTTTATCTACTTTTAGGACTTGTGTGAAAATCTTATGATGATTTAGGTCATATTTTATGCTGAAATATAGACAATTCTAAAGCATTCACAAAAATTTTAAAGCACCACTCTAAGGCTCTAGGACTAATAGTCTACACCTGGTTGGGACACTATTTAAGTAGGACGTGGGGAATTACATCTGACTAAACCGGTTTGCTCTGTTGTGCGTCTATGGCAGCAGGTTTTGTTTGGCGGCGGCCACCACCTTTTGTTACTTGTGCCT
Organism: Ancistrus triradiatus; assembly: GCA_025084515.1. Classification (NCBI taxonomy): domain Eukaryota; kingdom Metazoa; phylum Chordata; class Actinopteri; order Siluriformes; family Loricariidae; genus Ancistrus; species Ancistrus triradiatus. The sequence goes on along the minus strand of JAJAGP010000437.1, from coordinate 383,962 downwards.
GCCCACTTTAGCGTCGGACTGCTCTTCTCACCCACGTGTCATGGAGTATCACTCATTTTTGCACGCATGTCGTGGAGGACTTCTTGTTTGTGCTTCATTCGCTACGGTCCCCGTGTTGCGGTAAGCCCGCTTTTGTTAGTCATGGTCCATCCCTTTCTGTTTATTGGACCCCGTTGTTTTTGTTTGTAGTTCCACGCTGGCGTTAGTTTAGCGTAGACAGTGTGGGCTTCTTTTGTTTAATTATTGTCGTGTGCCGCATTCTTGTGTATTGTAGTAATTACTGTTTATGTTTGAGTATGGACACGTGTGAGCAATAAACCCTTTTTTGTTATACGTGCACTCGTCTCCTTACCTCCCGCACACTCCGATCGTTACAACAAGTCCTTATTTATACAAGAATTATCTAAACAGAATGATTTTCATGTATCATTTCTGGTTATGTTGTCTGGGCAGAAAATAAAACAATAAGGTTTCAAAAAACAAACCCCTAGGTTCTCTGGGTCATTTATTAATAATCAAAACATATTAGAATTTTTGTCTAGTGTAAGTTTAGTGCGTTAAACTAGGTATTAAAAGTACAGTATAGCCATCACCGTAATGTGACTTACCCCATCCAACAATGCAGAACTTGAGGATGTACCTTCTGATATAGGTGTTGAAGACCTTGACCAAAGCAATGTACATGTGGATGGACTCCAGGCCCATCCATGTGAATGAGGTGAGCAGGAAGAAATGCAGGAAGGCAGCCACAGCCATACACAGACCCTGCATGTCATAGGAGGCCAACCAGCCATCTAGCAGGAACACCATGTTGAGGAACAGTAATGATGTGCACAGGTTCATCAAAATCTTTGATGGGTAATCTCGTCGCAGTTTCCTACAATTTGTACAGCATCCATGAGTAAAATGCAGTGTACATGTCAAGTCAGATCTATTTATATAGCGCTTTTTACAATGGAGCATTGTCTCAAAGCAACTTTACAAGTTTAGATTATCTCCTAATAACTACGTCCAATCCCAAACATGTAACATCCCATACATGTAAAACAATGTGATAATAATTACTTAATATATTATTTATTTTCTTTAATTTATTTAGGGTAAGTCAAAAGCAGATCCACAAACTTGGTTTGTACTTATTAAAATGCTTGACTCACCTTTATAAGTTATAAGGCACAAGTATCTTTCAGGGACTAGGGAGGCAGGATGGTAAAATCAAACTGCCTTGTAAGGATTCAGAACAATTACTCTTAAGTGTTGTCTACTGGTATTTACAGATATTCATCATATCAGCGACAGACTATCTATTTTGAAAGCCAAACTTAAGTAGTAATAACAGTATAACAGACTATAAGCTAAATACCAAGGAAAATAATCTGCTATAAGTATTGTAATTATAAGGAAATAAAAATTCAAATTCCAAATAACCTAAAAGTATACATGATTTTTGTATCACTGCAAAAAGCTAAATACCATTGTTGTTTGAATACTGTGTCACATACCACCCCAGAACATAAAGCATACTACTCAGTGTAGCAGTTTAGGGCCTACACTTTGGCCGTCAGTGGCCAGTGTTGGTCCTTCACAGCAGTGTCTGCTCTCCCCACTTTTCTGGGGATTCCCCTGAGCTGACAGTAGAGGCCACTGTTGGCTCAGTTATCGTGTGGAATCCCCACATTCTAGTGCATTCACGTTGGCATTACTGATTGGCAATGTGATTGCGTTGGGAAGCGATTGCACCTGTCAGTAGTGCTATTTAAGAGCATGCTTTGCCACTGACAGGCGCCGCATCCTCACCTACTGCTTGCATACTGTTCGCCTTCCGCTACGTTTGACAGCTTTTCATCGCTTTCTTGCTGCTCGGATCTTTCTCCTTTTTCGTTCAGGGACAACGGTACGAGTTCTCCCGCAAAGGGGGGGGGACTTGAGTAAAGCGAAGACGCTTGAGGTAATTGCCAGGGCTTTAGATAGGAAAGGGAAAGCTCATTCACGCTTTGGAGTGGTGTTAGGTCATCCGGAAGCGTCTTCCTCCGAGCAGCGTCAGCCATCGCAGCTCGGCCGCTCTTCTGCGCTTGTGCGCATCTCCCCGGCTTTGGTGCCACACTCCAGTGAGTGATCAGCCAGGAGTATCCGTGGTACGTGCCTGCTGGGGACCCGCATCAGCCTCATGCTCCCTTTGGTACAGGGAGAACCGTGACACGCTCTTTGCAGGCTTTCCGCTCGGACTCATGCTCCCATGGAATTGGGAGGACCGTGAATTTCCTCTGCGGATCTCTCAGCATGAGTGAGTCGATTCAGAGTCACTCGCTGTAACTCTGAACGTGCTGTGGTCACAGTACTCTTCGGCTCAGTACTCTTCGGCTTTTTCCGGCGCAGCCGAGCTCCAGCGAGCAGGGCTCGGGCTTGAAGCGCTCGGATCCTATCTACGCATGCGCTATTCGCGCTCTGCGCTTTAATCTTGTTAATACTTTTGATCGCTCTGCCTATCAGCGTGCATCTCATATTTCCTTTGGCTTCCGTCATAGTTTTCAGACGGTTTAAACCTTATTTTGAGTCCGCCATAGGCGTCTCCTTTGTCTGCTGTTCAGCTTACCTGCTCTTCCTCCCGGGTCCTAGTGTCTGGCGCCGTGGCAAACAAAAAGTGATTACACTCGTCTCTGACACTAGGGTTCGGGGGTTCGAGTCCCAGGTCCTGCATAAACTGCAGGCTTGGTTATTATTTATTTTGCTTATTATTTATCATCATTTATTTTGGTTCACTAATTCCATCTGGAGCTAACTGCACTTGGGTCCTAACTCTGAATAAAATAATATATTATTAAAAAGAAATATTTGTTCATTATTTTATTCTTCAACGGTTCGCCAGCCCTCAGCATTATGGCGTACCGTAACGTGCAGTTTAATATGTAATATTCAACAATTATGATCTATTACGTTTAATTATGATTAAATGAGTTCAGTAATCATAAAATACCATGACTGAAATTCAGCTGAGTATGCAGTTTTCAGCTGGATGAGATTTGAGAGTATAGAATATATTCAGTGTGTTCATATCACATGGCCTTATTTTTCCAACTTTACTTTAGACCTGTCATGACTGTGTCGCATTCTGGGATAATTCATCCCAATTAGTATGTCTTCCAGGGCGGCACAGGGGCCTAGTGGTTAGTACTGTTGCCTCACATCTCCAAGGACCCAAATGCCAGCCCCTTTCGCTGCCTTTGTGGAGTTTGCTTGTTTTCCCCATGTCTGTTCTGGCAAGTACTCCAGTTTCCTCCCTCATTCCAAGGTCATGCGTTAGGTCAACATGTGATTCTAAAGTGTGCCAGTGTGTGTGTATGTGTATGTGCCCTGTAATGCAATACATTTACAGCATTTAGCAGACGATAATGGATTAAGCAAGTATGGAAAGTGGGTGAATGAGAATAACAGTCCAGGCAAACCTTCTAACGTCTACTACACACTGCTTTGGGTGGGATTTTGTATGAGTAGTATGAACTGAATGAATAGCATAGCACTTGTCACAGATCATGTGTAAACACTCACTCAAAGGCAATGTACGTTAGTACTGTTACAGCTGAGAATATAGCAGAAATGCCACAGCCAATGTATGTGATGAAGGTGAGAATCTTGGTGTTCTTGTCATTGATCTGTGCTGCAGTGCCAGATACATCCTAAATCAATAAAACAAAATAAGAATCAAAGACAGGCAAAAGTCTCTCACTGGTATAGTGATATTGTGATAGTTTTTAATACAGTAGTGCTTACTGTATGGCTCTTTTATGTAATATTGGAATTGATACGTGTTATAAAAACACTACTATGACTATATGACAGTAACACTAATGCTGAGAATACTACTGCTACTCATAATAATAATAATAATAATAATAATAATAATAATAATAATGTACACATATCTTACCATTAGAATACCAAAGTGTGTTAAGTGGTTACACAGACAAACAGTTCTGTTGCCGTTAGACTCGGGGCTGACCTCACATCCTAGACTATTCCAGCCTCCACTGCCATCTGTTGGACACACAGAAATACAGCTGTATAACGCCTGTGCCTTAAGATTCAGAAATTACATTCAGACTGACACACCTGTGACAGCTTAAACAAAATACAATTGTGAATAGTGGGCTTACTTTTGATGTTGAAATCCCAAAATACACACAATTGTTTTGGATTCCACTGAAATAAACGGTACAATAATTGGTATTACTTACTGTTTGCTTTAATAAAATTATTGAGATATTAAATCACTCACTAGAACAGAATCACCTGACATTTACATCTATAGCAATAGTGAAATTAAGAGTAATGTCTGCAATAGAATGTAGAATTGCAAGTAGTGAAAAACTGAAATGGTGTTCTCTCTTTGTCCAATCTAATATTAGAAAGACCGGGTAAGGTATGGTTACAATACCTGATGTTGCAGATGTGCAATCTCTATGTGGACAGGGTCTCTCAGATTACTGATACTAAAGTTGCCCACACTGCTGGCCACCACATAGCTGTTCAAGGACAAATCATTGCTCTGCTGATCCTAACAGATGAAATTAGTATGTGTTTTTATTGTTCATGATTAACAACATCAGGACATTAGATTTAACAGAACAGTACAGAATTAGAACAGAAAAGAATACACTCAAAAACACATCACTGAAAATTTGTAATATGATTTTCATGTTGTGGGAGTGATACATTTTATTTACTTTTTATATTTCAATATATACATATGCCTGTTTGCGGTTTGCATTCTTAACACTCATAGATCCAGGCCCTTAATTACCTATGAATTTTAGGAGGGACTCAATCTCACTGCTCAGTACATGTATGCAGCGTTTAAATCCAAGGTCTTAAAGAAATATAATAGGAAATAAAAACCTTAAGTTATGTCTTAATGACAGAAAGCTAGTACGAGCAAGCCCTTGTGATATGAAAGAGTTTCAAATTTTATAAAAGATACAAACATAAGAATTACTGTATTATATGTTACAGTATAGTAATTAATTGTTATGCAATTAATATTATTTTTAAAACAGTGGTTCCCAAGGTGGGGGTGGGCCCCCTGGGGGGCGTCAAGGTACTGCAGGGAGGAGTAGCAAGACAGCAAATATTTAAGACACATAGTGCATGCCACTTGTAATAGTTTCACCGTAAATGTGATTTGTCACTTTATTTTGTTCTGTTCAATAAAAAGTGGAAGTTGTGTAAGAAGTACAATGTTTAAAATAAATTCCAGGAAGCAAAAGACAGGTATGCATGTGTTGGAGATGAGGGGCTTGAAAATATTCTGTACAAAAGGGGGGCACTGCACGCTGAGAGAACGCTGAGAGAACGCTGAGAGAACTGACGCGGAGAATTGCGAGGATCTGGCAACCCAGACTGATCTGCGGTTGCACACAGGACGTAGTTTCGTAGCTGCTAGCAGCTTTTACCTTTGATATATTTTAATTC